>OX940801.1:47507152-47666536 GCA_954870605.1 Acer campestre | reverse complement strand
CAACTTATCAAATGACAAATGGTAACCAAACACACCATTGCCAATTCTATTATACGATATTTTTTTGGGTTTTTAGCAAAAATGCCCTATTTTAGGGATTGAATTGCAAATCTACCCTAAAACCAAAATAAATTGCAAAACTGCCCTAAAATGACCTTGTTACCCTTAACTTAAAAAAAACCCAATTTCACTCATATTTGCCCTAACCTTCCCAAACCCTCTTGCCACCCCATCCCGACATCTCCCTATCCCATTCCAGCCATCGTCGCCAACATCGTCGTCGGCCATCCCTCCAGCCGCCGTCGTCGACTTCGCCTTTGTCGAACATCACACCCTCTTCGTCACAACGTGTTCGTTGGCTTCGTCGACGAGTTGCAACGTCAACAGCAACATCAACATCTCCCCGTCTTCGTCTTCATCACAACGCCAACAGCACGCCGGCATCGTCTCTGGCTGTCTTCTCATTCCGACGCAGCCATACATCACCGATTTGGGTTCCATTTCAGGTATTTTGAGTTTCGAATCCTAACAGTTAGGATTGTATGGTTTTGAGTGAAATTGTTGTTAGGGATTTCAATTTTTTTAGTTGAAATTGGTGTTTGGGTTTTCAACTTACTGCCCATATATTCTATTCGAATTCGAAACCTTTTATAATACCAAACATGATCTCTTGTCTTTCACACTTGATTCAGATGAATATTTTATATCATATACTTAGTTTAATTAAATTGTGTTGATTGCATTAGGTATCTCAGATGCATTAGTTTATGTATATGGTATGGAAGAACATTAAAATATTTTGGTCATTTGTTTGATTCCCAAGAGTCAACTGCTTTGAGACAAAACATGAGCATTTTTAACTTGTTTTGAGACTTCTGCTGACTGATGATGCAGATTCTCATGTCTGTCTCTGTGTGATGTGAGGAAACTGAATGAATGACTCTTATGAATTACTTGATGAGAATTTCGGATTTGTATGGTTTTGAAATTCGTCAGAAACTTTACGTGATAATATAGTGGTGGAGTCGGGACTTAGGAAAGCCCTAGCCGAAATTACATAAAGTACTTGTCTGAGTTGTCTCTAAAGGCGTGTACCGGTAACCTTTGGTAGAGTACTGATAAATAATACACATTAAAAGTACACTAGTAGAGTACATTTTCAGCAATTCTAAACTTTTTATTTTTATCAGTTGTAGTCCTGGGAAGACTACCTATCTACCATATTGTTAAGGCTCCATGTGAAGTGGGTTTGGCACTATAAACACGTAAAATAATTCTCTTTCGCTTCGTTTTTTACTACACAAACAATATGGATTAATATGAATTAGAAAGATCAGTTGGTATTATAATGACTTGGCTGATTTTGTAAAAGTTGGAATCCCCTGTTTTGAGGTATGTCTTGTCTTGCTTGTTTGATCAAATATATATTTTGAGTAGTTCTGGTTGATTTTATTCTACTTATTCATGTTGTGGTTGATAATGATTTGGATTAGCTTGTATATCATCTATTCTTGGTTTGTTTAACGAACTCATTTCACCTTATATCTGCTGGGTTTTTGTCATTAGTGTGCATTTACAGTTCATTTTAATTCCAGTAATGTCTGATTAGCAGCAATACTTTGCAGATGCAGTCTTCGTTTCCTTACATTCACAACAGTTAAACCAACCTCATATCAGCTGGAGGATATTGAACAGGAACAATATCACAGGATGCACCAGCAGTACCTGTATCTTCAGCAGCTTTTGTGTAAATGATGAACCTTTATGTGTAAATAATGCAACTTGATGTGTACATTTTCGAAAATACAAAAATGTATGTGTACATCAGTATATGTTATATTTATATGCAATTTGCTGTGCAACTTGATTTGGGACAAATGTATCCACAACAAATTTCGGAGCCATCGAAAAAACAAAATTAACCATTAAAAATAAAAAATAAAAAATAAAAATCGGGCATATGAAAAAACTATCGGGTCGAGGGGACACTCTATCAATTATGGTTACATTATACATTTTATCTAACAATTGATCATAATTTGAATCTCTTGAAAAAGCAAACGCCTTCACACTTCGACCACCATACCAATACTCACTACGATGATTTTTCCATTCTCCACCCCAATTCAAAACCAAATGCACATTTTTCATCGTCACTTCTGCAAAATAATTAAACAAATATTATCAATCATTAAAATATTCATTATTTCAAAAAACATAAATGGAAAAAACAAAATTAACCATGAAAAAAAATGGAAAAGTTTGAAAAACCATCGGGTCAAGGGCCCTGACCCGATGATTTTTTTCATCGGGTCCGTGTGGCCAGACATCGATCCCCCATACCCGATGGTTTTTTAAGCCTAGTTGAAAAACCATCGGGTCGAGGGGACCGATGTCGGGCCACCCTGACCCGATAAAAAAAATCATCGGGTCAGGGCGACCCGATGTCGGCCCCCCCAACCCGATGGTTTTTCAACAAGGCTTAAAGAATCATCGGGTCGAGGGGATCAATGTTGGGCCACACTGACCCAATGAAAAAAACCATCGGGTCGGGGGGACCGACATCGGGTCAGGCTGACCCGATGATTTTTTTCATCAGGGCAAGGTGGCCCGACATCGATCCCCCCGACCCGATGGTTTTTCAAACATGGAAAAAACCATCAGGTTGGGGTGCCTGATGTCGGGTCACCCTGGCCAGATGAAAAAAAAACAACGGGTCTGGTCGACCCGATGTTAGTCCCCTCAATCCGATGGTTTTTCAAACTTTTTTTTATACATTTTTTGGATTTAAAAAAAAAAAAAAATTGGTAGGTTGGAAAAATAATTTTACAAAGTAATAATACTTACCCCTTCAAACAATTCCCCACTGTTTTTAAAACTTCAAATATGAAAAGGGAATGTGATGTAGAGAAAAATTGATCATAATTTGAATCCCTTGAAAATGCAAACGCCTTCGCTCTTTGACCTTCATACCAATACTCACCATGATGATTTTTCCATTCTCCACCCCAATTCAAAACCACATGCACATTCTTCATCGTCAATCCTGAAAAATAATTAAACAAATATTATCATATTATCAATTATTATAATATTTATTATTTCAAAGAACATAAATGGAGAAAACAAAATTAACCATTAAAAAAAAAAAAAAAAAAATCAGACATATTGAAAAACCATCGGGTCGGCCTGACCCGATGGAATTTTCCATCGGGTCAGGCCAACCCGATGGTTTTTCAAACCCTTTGAAAAACCATCGGGTCAGGGTGACCCGACGTCGGGCCACCCTGACCCGATGGTTTTTCAAACTTCACAAAAACCATCGGGTCGGGGTGGCCCAACGTCGGGTCACCCTGGCCCGATGGAAAATTCCATCGGGTCAGGCCGACCCGATGTCGGGCCACCCCGACCCGATGGTTTTTTCAAAAAATTTAAACCTTATTCGGATTAAAGAAAAAAAAATTGGGAGGTTGGAAAAATAATTTTACAAAGTAATACTTACCCTTTCAAACAACTTCAAACCACTCCCCAATGTTTGTAAAACTTCAAATATGTAAAGGAAATGTGATGTAAAGGTTATATGATGTAGAGAAAAATAAATGTTAGATGATGTAGAAAAAAAAAAAAAGGTTAGATGTTGGTCAATTGTTAGTTTTTTTTTAAAGGGTTGGTAAATGGTAGGTTGGTGGTTAGTAAATGTAATTAATATAGTTAGTAAATGGGGTGTAGTTATGGTAAAGGGCATTGATGTCATTTTAGGGCAATTTTGCAATTAATTTGGGTATTAGGGTAGATTTGCAATTCAGTCCCTAAAATAGGGCAATTTTGCTAAAAACCCTATTTTTTTATCCAAGATTTCAAGTCTCAATCTAGCTACTAGCAATTTTTTTAACAAAACAAATAATATTCTCCGATGAAATTTAATTGGTTCTCTGACTGAATCCTATATATTTTGTCTACATGAATGACATAGTCAGCCACACGTAGCATTGTTTTTTAAATTATTTAATCTTACGTCATTCAGGATTTCGGGAATGGTTTATCTGGATTTATCAAGATCGAACACTACATGCACAGCTTACAGTTTATTATTACTCGTGTGTGTTACTTGCAAGTTATTATTAATATTATTGTTTGAAGTATACCAAAAAGTATTATTATAAATTCTGGCATTGAATGGGTCAAGGATCTGTCGGAACATGCCGATATCAAACGCTGCATATACGGTTTGGATATCTACTTCTGATACCAAATATGTTAGGTGTTTTTCGGGATATGCCAACAACAAATATTTTTTAATCTTCAAATCTTTGATTTTTTTTTTTTATAGATCTTTGATTGAAATCCAATGATTGAAAATTAACCCGGTAACTATACAATAACTGCATGTGTAATAGTTGAACTCATATATAGACTAGATTAAAAAATAATATATGAAATCATAAGAAATGAAAACACTAAAAGAGATTGATTTTATCTCAAACAAAAAGTAAGTAAAATAATTTTATATTATTAATAAAATAGGGTACTATATAAGTATATATGTTACAAACTTATAATTACGCGTATAAGAAAATTTTCGGAAACTTTCATCGGCGGGGTCCATGGCCCCCTTATCATTTTCATGGAAGGGGGTGCTGACTGGTGAGTGATAAATAACGTGACAATTTTAGCAAATTATTAAATTCTTTCACCTAATTTACAGTGAAATTGCATGGAAAAAGCTTACAACACATCAAACAGTAGTAACTTAACACGCTTTGGCTTTTTCTGAGAAACAGCCCATAACACTTTTCTTCTTCTTTTCTTTTTTTAGTGGAATCAATCAATCAACATTCATTGCTCTCTTCAGAAGCCTGTCAACGGCAAGATGTGAAGTAGATTGCTCCCATCTGCTTAGAATAAATCTCGACCGTTCATTATGCATACCAATGATTTTATCTTATAAAGATCAACTTGTGATTGTATGGTCCAGATATTCCAACCTGAGAAGTGTGGACACATATATTTATTCTCGGGGTCCACATAATTATTGACTATAGTATTGTAAGACTTTGAGTTGACTCACAAACTTTTTTAATTTTATTTTTTAAAATTTAGATGTGGAATCCTAGATTATCAATACCTTTTTTTTTTTTTTTGGATTAATCCTAATCCTAAATTAACTGATATGATAATATAAGATTATCAACATGTTTTAGGTACATAGATCTCGCCTCTTGGTACATTTTATATAAGAAAAAAAAGTACGGAATCCCGGATCCACTAATCTTATATATATTACCATTAAAAAGCTTCGAATACTAAAATCCGAACATATCCGTTTAAAAATGCTTAGTAACATGTGTGTACGAGTGTGAATAGGCATTGGTCATTTAAACATGAAATTGATAGGACCATGATCCATTTTTATTGAAAATCCACCATTATTATTTTTATTTTTTTGTTTACTAATCCATTGACCGAGACTAATTGCAAATTAATTACAACTACCTACAATTATTTCTTGTTTGAAAATGTAAATTGCTCTAAAAAAAGTCTAAAACCACACATTTTAACAAACAAACAAAAAATCAAATCAAATCAAATCAAATTAAATTCTAATTATAATTCTAACAAGTAACAACATAAAAAATCAATCAAAAATTAAGCAAAATTAAAAACAAAAAAAATTAATCAAAAACCCAACCACCACCACCACAAAACAGCTCATCATCTTCTTGTTGGATGCTGCCATAGACAATACTAATTAAGTCTCTGTATCATGGAATTTTCCATGGTTACTCTGTCTTTCTTTATTGTGGTACCTTTGTGTCTTTACTAATAGATAGGAGAAGAATTTTCAGATTTGATTGTTCTCAACCTTCCTTCAAAATATTGATATCATATAATGGATAATGGGAGGAACTACCGGACCGAAGCCAAAGGTAAGTTGGTGCTGTTAACAAAACCGAACCGAACCGAACTAAATCATGCCCACCCTTAGATAGATCCCCTTCTGAAAGAAAGAAAAATTAAAAAATTAAAAAAAAAAAAAAAAACCATTCTTGAAGATTTATATAGAAGTGTGAGAGGAATAAGAAGTTGAAGGAGATGAAACTACAATTTGAGAAAGAGGAAAAGACTATCGTGAAGAGAGGGGAAAAAATGAATGACTCAAATTAGCTGTCTAAAATTGGTGTCCCAATTTGTGTCTAACCAACCAAATGGGGACATGTGTTTACATTTATAGAAGATGTTGAAAAAAAAATTACTAAATGTAGACACATGTCCCAATTTGGTTGGTTAGACACAAATTGTGACACCATTTTTAGACAGCTGATTTGAGTCAAAAAGGAGAGAGAAGAAAAGGTTTTGTTTTAATTAATGTGCCCACATGGCAATATACTATTGGAAAATAAAAAGTAAAAATTTTGTTTTAGCAACTATACTACATGGCACAATTGGATTGGGTTCATCCGGGCACATGGAAGATTTTCTCATGGAAGATTTTGATACATCTTGTTAGGATTTTTTTGGCTGAGGCGCTGAGCTGTGTTGGAGCTATTGGTGCTTTTGGTAGCTTGGTTGATGTGTCCTCTTCACGTGGCAGTTTTCTCTGCACTGAGTTATTTCAAGTAGGGATGTCAATGGTATGGGTCGGGGACGAGTTTTCCATTACCATCCTCAATACCAATTTGTATGAGAAATATTATCCTCAATGAATATCCACCTTAAAATAAACGGTGCGGGTACAGGGATTCCCCATTAGGGGATCGGTTTTTTGCCCCATACCATCCCCATCCCATTAATGTAATTTTTTTTATGGCTTTTTGATAAATATCATATGAATAGTATTGCATAATATGAAAATAATAGTGTGAGGGGTATATTAATATATTATATATAATGATCTGGGATGGAGTAAAAGTGGGAAAAAAGAGAGAGGGACAATTATGTTTATGGGAGGGAAAAATATGAGGGAAAATTATGTTTATATATATATACAATTTTTCTATTATCAGTTCGAACTGACAAAACATATATCAGTTCATTGCATGTGGGTCATTGGATTTAAATGCTTTGACTTGGCTACATGCATTTGTCAAAACATCTTTTAAATCCAATGACCCACATACAATATGGGTCTTTTAAATCCATCCAACTTTTTCTTTGGATTCTTCCAAAGCTAGGAGCAAGTAATTCATATTTGGAGACATTTTACCGTTAACATATGAATAAAAACCAATGTAAACCAATTAAAATAAATTGCATATATTACAACTTAAAGAACATCTAAAATGCAGATAGCTAGAATCAAGAATTAAAGGTAAATTCAAATAAGCGATTTGTCACATTCCATTAGGATTATCTAACCATACATTACATATTATATTATTAGAAGAGATCATTGAATTACATTCAGTTAATCGTATACAGATACAGTTGCTACAAACCTTCAAGCAAATTGAAACCTAAGCAAAAACATGTTACTCCTCTGTAATGAATTGCTGGAATCGAGAAGGAAACTTTGGCAATCTTTGAAATCCTTTGAAAACTAGCCTCACAAGTTTAGGAAGTGTGTTGCTAGTCTTCACTGAAATCATTTGTAATCCATCCAATTGTCGAAGATATAACACCCTTAGTTCCAGGAAACATCGGGGTTTAAATTCCAACACTTCCCCAATGTATGCATCAACCAGCCTGAGCTCCACAAGACAAGGCAAAGCTTGGAGGGCATCAAGAGGGCTATTCTCTAACTTGGAACCTTTTAGACATATACTTTCAAGACTCTGCAATGAGCTAATCCACTGTGGAATGTCTTGTAAACGACCTCCTAAACTTATACGGCGAAGGAAAGGAGGAGGTTTACTTACATGATCCAGATAAAGAAACCCCACTTCATCATCTCTGTAGGCTGCTGTCACAGATAAAGAGGAAAGATACTCCATGCTTTGGATGGAAGCGCACAAATCCATTCCATCTTTTGTTTCAAGCTCTGTGATCCCTAGTTTCCTGAGTTGAATCAAATTTCCCAACTCTCTTATGATCCTCCGATTCTTCTCGTTTGCCTTGACAAGAGACAGCTTCCGTAATGATTTTAAACGTTCGAATCCTGAAGGCAACTTGACTCCTTCACGAGCTTCATCAACACCTAGTCTTTGGTCCACTAAAAGATACAACAAATTCTGAAGTTCCAGGATTTTCTTGGGCAACTTCTTGACACATGTTTGTCTAAGGTCCAAAGCCTCAAGGCTGTGAAGTTTCTTAATACATCTTGGAACTTTTTTAATGTTTGTATTCCTGAAACTTAAATACCTTAGGAGTGTGAGTTTGGTCACCTCTTCAGGAAAAGATTGCAAACCTGAATCTTCAAAGTCCAAAACTCTCAACAATCTAAATTTGTTGAGCAATTCCTCAGCTTTTAATTCGGAGTCTCTCCTGAATGTCATCAGGGTACGAACACGAGATAAGTCCTTGCTTCTTAAGGAATTGGTGAATCCATTGTGAAGAGATAAGCGCCTGCTTTTCTCAATTGGAATTGTACTGTTTGGTCTCGGCAGAACGGTGCAGAAAATTTTCAATTCAGACTTGTCAAGGATGAAGTCTCGCACAGGTTGAGGAACCCCAAATCGTCTACCATAGACATAAACCAAGTTCTTTTCAATGAGTTCGTTGAGGTATTCATCAGCCACATCCTCCTTTGTCTTGTTCCTTCCCTCCTCCTCTATGAACCTTTCAGCTATCCACAAGCGAGAAAGTTTTCCACGCGTAACAAAATAATTCGCAGGGAAGTTACAGAAGTACAAGAAGCAGTACCTGAGATTTGGGGAAAGACTGTGGTAGCATTTCTCAATGCCAACTAATTCATTTTCTTGTTCCCCACCACGAGAACTCGAGGCTTGTTCAGCGGGGAAAATGCGAAATGAATCCATGTCTTTTATGTTTTCAATCTTGACCTTGATAGCCTCCATACGCGATGACAATCTTCGGACAGCCCTTCGGTCATTGGCAAAATGACCAGTATCATGAAGATATTTGTTGATTCTATGCTTATGAAAGTGTTCAGGCACTTCAAGCATGAACTCTTCAATAACATCCTCGATCTCGTAGGCCACATCACGCACTTGTTGAACACGATCCTTGAAGCCTTCGGTGCCTTCTCTTCCTTCTGTATCAATCAGGTAAGCTTTCATGGTGTTCAGGAAATTTTTTGTTGCATCGACATCAAACGGTGAGCTACTTAGATCTACACGTTCGACTATATGACCAAATACACTTATTGCTGCATAAATTGCGAAATCTGCCATTTTAATTAGTCTCTCTCTGTAATCAGTTGTCTATAGTACTGATTTAAAACTTTCCGGCTGCCGTAGTGCCATTAATTTTCACTGCACAAATAAAAGGAAAAGAAAAAAAATGAACATATTGTGGAAAATATCAATTGTAAAAGACCATAATATGTGAAATGTTATTTTATAATCTGAGCCTATTTTGCTAGAAGCCAACGAGATTCCTGAGATGTAATTTTCAAGCAAAAACAATTGCTTCACTACTAATAACCTACCCAAACATGAAAGAAAAAAGAAAAAAAGAAGAAGAAGCTAACAGTTATATATATATATATATTGACACTATCTAACAGGTATATTATTTCTACACATAATTCAAAAGAAACTGGACATGTTATATAGATGAGAACAAAAGCCAATAAAAACTAGCAATGCAAATAAACTTACTTGACAATTTTGATCAGTTTTACTGGTGATCAGTGGGATTCCAGTACTCCTCTGGAATTGAAAATGGAAGCATTCAAGCAATTATTGATAGGAAAACCCGGAAAACATGGGTGGGTGCATGATAGCTGCAACTCTGCAAGCTATTATTAATAGGAAAACATGTTCTTCAAAATAAATATTAAATAAATAAAAAAAGGAAAACGTTGAAAATATGGGTGAGTGATGCCCCACCTACCAGGACACCATAGAATTATATTCTTATGGACCCACGGTGGATATTGGATAATACCAGTAAGAACTCTATTAACATTTTTTCATAGTCTCCTTGCCGTCATCTTGGACGAAGTCATGTGATTGGACTTCTGGATCCAGCACAATCCGTGCAATCATTCTTTTTCTTGTTTAAGATATATATATATATACACACGATCCCGATCTGGTCAGTGCATCCTGATATATAACTTTATCAGGATATTGAATGTGAGCCACTAGTTTAGACAAGTGCATACACACTTGAGTTATATTATGTAAAACGAGTGGCTCGTATTCAATATCCTTACAAAGTTATATCATGATGTACTGACTTGAACATTTTTCTATATATATATAGTGATTCATTCTACTCGACTAAGATTCTAAAAGCATCTTCAATTTATAATATCAAATTTTACACCAATTCAGTGTTAAAACATAATTTTGGAAGAATATATTTATATTAAAAAAATTTCCACTACAATGTTCCAAACTAAATTTTACATTAAAATAGCATTTATAAAGAATATTATTCCAATAAATCTTTAAATTATTATAAAATTTTAAATTGGTTAAATGTATAATTAATAAGCACATTGATTAAATTAAATATGTATATTAATATTAGTGTCATTTTAAAGATTTCAACGAGAGCATTCCTACGTTATATTTTTTTTTAAAATACATATTGTTATAATTAAGTATGAAAAGGTTAAAATGATCAATTTTAAAAATAAAATGAGTGATGTGACATTTAGAAAAAAAAAATGAGATTTAGTGTAGCTATAAGAAGCACCAATTGGGGAGTCACGGTAGCTACACCAAATTTTTTATTTTTGGAAGTTGGGATTTAATGTCTTCGTCGAACTTGATTTTTACACCAAATTAGTGTTTTCAGGCGTGTTTAGTGAGTTGGTTGGAGTTGCTATAAGAATGATATGTTATAGATAGTTACCGATATATTAAAAAAAGGAGTAATTAGCACCAATGCCAACTGGAGTGTACGTGAATTCGCATGTTACCCCATAAACTTTTTTTTAGGCATTAAACCCCCAAAATTATCGTTTATTGGTAAACATTTGGGTTTATTCCCCCTAAGAGGGGGCATCTACAGTCGGGTTTTACCAATAAACGATAGTTCGTGGGATTTAATGCCTAAAAAAAAAAAAAGTTTATAGGGCAACATACGAATTCACGTACACTCCAGGAGGCATTGGTGCCAATTACTCTAAAAGATATATGTTTAAATATTTTAAAATTTTGGGTGAAATTCATTTTCGTCTCTCTAGTTTGACCTAATAGCCAAACTGGTCCCCCGGTTTTCAGTATTATGTTGATAGGTCCCTCTAGTTACCAAAAATCTATATTTTAGACCCAACCGTCCAATTTCGTTAGGGTTTTTGTGAATTATGTTAGGTCAATGAGGGTAAGATGGTAAATTAACATCATAGTTTCTAGAAGGTTTTCTTATATATGAAAGGGCATAATCGTATTTTCTAAATTTAACGTGGCTGTCATTGGGACACGTCGAGTTACACTGTACACATCAATAAATAAAATAAAAAAATTAAAAAAATCCATGTAAAACTTATTATTATTTTTTAAATATCTTAAGAGAAATTAAAAACCATCCTCAACCCAGATGTCACCATCTTCTTCTTCTTCTTCTTCTTTCAAACTTCATCTTCTTTACCAACTCTGCCGAACCCAGCTCTGCTGCCCATTCAAACTCAAAAACCCCTCCCACCACCAAAATCGAACCTAGAAACAACCCTACCACTAAAACCAAACCACCACGAACAAAACCCAAACTCTCTCTCTCTCTTTTTGCCGCCGTGATAACCCCGAATCAATCCCACCGCTGTCGAGATTCACACCAGCTCCAAATCAATCCCGTCGCGGTGATGCAAATCAATCTCTCTTCTTTCTCGATCTCCAGCTGTTTGGGTTGGTTTGGGGTGGTTGCTGTGGGGGTGGTGGTGTTTGTGAGTGGCTAGGGTTTTGGTGATCATAGTTGAAGGTGATGTGTGGATGGATCATGGATGGTGATGACGATACCGGTTTTTTTGACTTTGTTATTGAGCAAGTATTGTGGTCTAACCTAACAGTTCAAAAAGGTCTTCAATTGAATCTC
The DNA here is from genome assembly GCA_954870605.1 of Acer campestre. Taxonomy (NCBI): domain Eukaryota; kingdom Viridiplantae; phylum Streptophyta; class Magnoliopsida; order Sapindales; family Sapindaceae; genus Acer; species Acer campestre. The sequence goes on along the minus strand of OX940801.1, from coordinate 47,654,431 downwards.
TATGATGCTACCATTGACAGTTCAAAAATGTCTTCAATTAAAAGGGATCTTAAAAATTGGAATTTAGCTTTGGTTTTGAAATATTGATTAACATAATAAGAAAGATCACCTAGATCATAGAAGAGATCTGATATATGGAGAATCTTATTACAATTTACAACAAGTGTTTGATAATAAAAAATGCGGTAGCTTCTCTTTTGGTGTAATAATCGGTGAAGAAAGAATGGAGCGGTAGCTTTTTTTTTTTTTTTTTCAAGAAACAAATAATTATTGAGAGAGGGAATTGACTAATATAGGTTTCTCCATTAAAACTAGGAAGTTGGTATATGGAGAGTAGCTTAGGTTTTTTTTTTTTTTTTCTTTGAATGGCATTTTTATTCAAAAGGGCCAAAGATGGCCAAAACAGAGGAAACAAATGGACCAAGCCCTCGGCCCAGCGAAAACCCAAGAACCAAAGCATAGAACCACCAAGGCCAGACAAACCCAAACAAACACAGAAACAAAAATGCACCTCACCACATAACACCTAAAGACCCAAACAAGCAGGCAAAAACCCAAATAAGAGTAAGAAAACTAGCAAACAAAGAGCCAAAACCGTAGCAAAACAGAGCTGACAAAACGAACACAACTAAAAAGAAACAAAGGAAGCACAAAGAAAACCCAAAAACACCAACTGCAGTACCAAAGCAAAGCTCAAGACTCCATGGGCATGTATTTGGACACCAAACTTTTCACCAACTCATGAAACCTATTATCATTCTTATCCCCCTTTCTGGCAAAAATCTCTAACATCTCCTTTTTACCATTGAAATCAGAACCAAGGGTCAAACCTCTCTCAATTACCTTCATAATTTCATCATGGAGATTCCACACCACCTTTGTCTTGACCTCTGGCTTCCATTGTTGCATAGGATCACAAACACTAACACTCCTTGTCTTCATACTATAACTCCTCATCAAATGCAATTTTCCCCCCTTTTCTTCTCTTAGAAATGCTTAGAGAAGCCACCGAAAAATTTTTGTCCATCCTTTCCATGTACCCTAAACTAGCCCATCTTTGACAATAGACCCCCCATCTTTCCCCACACAAGAACCCACAAAACCAACTTTCGAAGCATAAGAACCCACATCAGCATTCATATTCAAAGTATAAGCTCTCACCCTAACCGTAGACCTAACACCACATTCCTTGAAACTAGCACCCCTAACCCCATTAGCCTTCTTTTGATTGAGATTAGACTCCATGATATGCTCACTCTCCATCACCTCCCTACCTCTAGCTCTGATAATGACATCCCTATTATCCAAGTTACTTTTAGGCTGTGTTTGGTATGAGAGAAAGATGGAGGGAGGGAAAGGCTTGGAGGGAGAGCAAATCCCTTGTTTGGTTGGAAGGAGAAGTGAAGGGAAAGGAGGAGAGGAGGGAGAGTTTCTCCCTTCCCTTCGGGCCCATAAAAATCAATCCTCCCAATTTGAGTGGATCAATGGAGGGAGAGAAGATTGGAGGGGCAAAGACAAAAATGCCCTCTATTTTTATACTACCCTCTAATTTTTTAAAGGGTAATATAGTAATTTTATAAATTATATACCAATCCATCCATCCATCCAACCCTCTTTCCAATACTAAACAACATGGAGGATTGATGTTATCCTCTACATCCCTCATACTCTCCCTCTCTCCTACCAAACATAGCCTTAGAAAGATTGGATTCATTTGACAAGAGGATGGCATCAAAAACACCACCCTTATTTACATCATCCAGGCTAAAAAGCCTCATAGAGCCACCTTTATCAGAATTCCTATAAAAACCAATTTTTTGATAAAGCTTCACACTTTGCTTGTCTTCCAACAAAGCTTGACATGTATCATTAACTCCTATCTCAACCACTTTATCAGAGCACTCTTCCAACAAAGCCTAACCTTTCTTGTCTTCCAACAAAGCATGACCTGTATCAATAACTCCCACCTCAACCATTTTCAAATGGCTTTGACCTTGTTCCAGCAAAGGAACATCATCGGCCCCACAACTTGGCTCAATCACCACGCCATCCATTTCTGGCTTTCTTTCCAAACCAATACCATCTTGCCTCTTCAGCAAACCCAGCTGTCCTCTGACCTCACATCCTCCCAAAAACTTTATACCTTGATCCACAGTAAAGGATGGCTCATCCAGCTCATGCCTTCCCAAACCTGGTAAAACTTTCATGTCCACCTGAGAAGACCACTTTTTTAATCCCAAAAACTTCTTCGGCCAAGCTTGAACTGCTGGAAATTTTTTTTCAGAAATCTTGACAAAAAAGAATCACTTCCAACCGAAACATTAATCGTATCAGGACAGGGCTGATTATGAGGAATCAAAACCAAAATCCTTCCTTTATCAAACCTTTCATTTTGCACGGTTTCTTTTCAACCAATAAAGGTTCACCTCATAACCTGCCCAGCTTGAAAAAAAAAATGATTCCTTCTAAAATTTCAAGGGGACTCCAACACATTTAATCCAACCAGGCAAGAATATGGAGCTGAAGAGTTGATTCCATTCTCCATTGAGGAGAATCTGTCATCCCATAAAAATCTACTTGAAACAAAGTCATCCCTCTCCAATTTTGAATCAAAAATCCATAGTATGCTTTTGTCACCCAGATACATTGAGTCAAAGGAAATACCTCTTGAAACTAATCTATGATTCACACTAGAAACATTGGAAAAATCCTTTAAAATGCCCACTGCACACTTAGATAGCCATTCATCTTCATTGTCATTGTTGTCCCACTTCATTTCCATCACTTTTTGGTCCTCTTCTGCCTCTTTTTTAACACAGCAATTATGGTTCTGGTTCCCTTTCACTATTTCAACACAAGAATGATATCCTACATTACCATTATCCCAATCTTCTCTATTTCCCACTTTTGACAAACCAACACCACTATGAGCACCATAGTGCTTGAAACCGGAGCTTCTTCTACTGTTCCAGACAAAAGAAGCCATTTTTTCTTGCATAGGCTAGCCGAAAACAAGCATACCATCCACCATTTTTACCACTTTGGACGCTTCCTCCATCGTTTCAAAACGAATGAACCCAAAACAACTCTTTCAAGTACTCTTTCTTGATGACAAGAACACATCTCTAATCTTCCCAAAAGACTTAAAGATCCCCCGCAAACCAAACAAATCCAAACATGGATTCAGATTGTCAATAAAAATTGAAACCAAACCTTCCCTGGCATCCCTAATTGGAACCCCACCGTTAATAGCTTATTGGCTCCCTTCACAGCCAAGGGAGTCAGGTTCTCTCTCTCTTATGAGTAAAAACCAACCCAGAGTAGCTTGGGTTATAGAAATAGAATTCACATCTGACACAAAAGCATGAAAAAGAAAGAAAGATGACAAGGTTGAGATCACATACACAATAAAAATGGAGTTAGTGGGGTTTTATAATTAGCTAGCTTATTTTGAGATTGAAGATCTGGAAAGAAAAAAAAAAATTGGATTTCTTTTTGATATAAAAATCTAGAAATTTTGAGTTTGAAGGATGATGATGGCTGTGGAGAGACGAGGATAATGATAATCTAGAACTTTTTTTATTTTTTTTATTTCCTTCTTTCTTTCTTTTTTGTTGTGATAAATCTTCAAAGAGGGGCATGTTTGTCCTTCAAAGCATTTCAACAGCAACAAGGGGCAGCAGGGTCAAAATGACCCTCTGACCCTGTCAGATTCAACTTTTTCAACGAAATTCTTAACGGAATGGCTAAATGAGACAATTCAGAAAATCGGGGGACCAGTTTGGCTATTAGGTCAAACTAAAGGGATGAAAATGAATTTCACCCTAAAATTTTTAATAAGTTTGAATTTTCGATATTTTCTCGAAAACTAATATTTAGTCGTTGATTCTAAGGTGCCAAAAATTATTTCATATAAATAATCTTATATTAAAAAAGAAATAAAAACAAGAAAAAATATTTATATGTTATCATATAAATAACATATAAATATTTTTTTTGAATTTAATAACTCACATGCAAGGCCCTAATATATATTTATCTGTGCATATCGAAGAGAAAAGTTTTTCTTTTTTGTTTTGAATTTCGTATATATGTATACTTTGTTTGGTGAGGGGTCCCATAAATTAACTCAATTTTTGGATCCTACTTGTTGAAAAGTCAGGGTTGCCTTACTTTCTCCCTTCCATAACGCTTTTTATTTTCTCTCATGCAATTTCCAGGAATATACTTCACCCGATCAAAATTCAGATCTCATTTTTCATAAATAAATAAAAATGATAATTAAAAAAAAAAGATCAAAATCAATGGATTTCATCAACATCCTAATTTTGTGTAAAAATAAAGAATGTGAGAACCAATCTATATTTCTTTATATATGTGGTCAATCTATAGAAGTCGGGTGTACAGTGTACTATATATGTACTGTTAAAAATTTATATGTGATCGTGACTTTTTTGGTATGATCATATCAATTCATATGTGATCACATATAACTCACATGTGACTACATTAAAATTTAAATCTTGTTTTGTCGTAATCACATATATATATATATATTTATTTATTTATATATACACTTTTTGGTGAGGGGTCCCATAAATTAACTTAATTTCGGGATCCTACTAGCTTGTTGAAAAGTCGGAGTTGCCTTACTTTCTCTCTTCCATAACGCTTTTTATCTTCTCTCATGCAATTTCCAGGAATATACCTCACCCGATCGAAATTCAGATCTCATTTAACTTTTCATATAAAAAAATTCAGATCAAAATCGATGGATTTCATCAACATCCTTATTTTGTGTAAAAATAAAGAATGTGAGAACCAATCTATATTTCTATATATATGTGGTCAATCTATAGAACTTGGGTGTACAGTGTACTATATACACCGTTAAAAATTTATATGTGATCATGACTTTTTTGGTATGATCGTATCAATTCATATGTGATCACTTACAACTCACATGTGACCACATTAAATTTAAATCTTATATTGTCGTAATCACATTTAACTTATATGCAATAAAATTATATACATATGATCACATGCTACTCACGTAAACAATATTTCCGGTGCATCATATATTGGTATTCTATAGATTGTGATATATATATATATTATATACACTTTTTGGTGAGGAGTCCTATATACAAGAAAATTGTTATTTGGTGACTAACTTTTTATGGCAATATAGTAAATGGTCATTGAATTTCACTTTTGGCAACCATAATAAGATGATGGATTCAATTTCTTCTACTACCAGATTTTTAGGATTTATGACTAAGGATTTAGTCACCAGATAACTCATTTGTCGACTTTGTCTAATTTAATCGTAAAAATATATATTCAGTAATTGTCTTTTGATGGCTATATCATAAATGGTTGTAGAATGTTATATTCTACAACCATTGTAGCATGGTAGTGACAAGAAAGATAAATCATATATCAAATTCATTTCACAACTAATTTTTTTTGTAATTTGTGATTAAAGATATAGTCAAGGAAAATTGTGTTTGGTGACTATGTCCAAATTAATCACAAAATGGTGATTATTTTTTGGCGCCAATATTTTCCTCCAAATGCATATTTTTTGAGACTAGTATTTATTTTTAGTAACTATAATTTTAGTTGAGCAATAATTCTTTGAAACTAAAACCAATCACAATCCTTGACCGTATAGTAGCAGTATTCCATTGACTTGTCTCAAGCTCATGAGACATATGAATTACTCTGAGAAAACAAAATGACAAGTGTGAGTTTATTGACCAGCGTCCACATGATATTTACAAGCACCAGCGTCCAAACAATAGACTTGAAAAATATTTACAAGACTATTACATGCACCAACGCCCACGCAACTCTAGTCAGATCAATTTATGTATATATAGGTCCTTTTGTAGCAAGAACAATCTTGAAAAATAATATTACAATCTTAATTTTAGGGCTATTAATTGTTTTGTAATGTTATATAGCTGATTCGGTAACATTGCAAAACAATAGTCTTGAATATTTGTTTACAAGACCATCCAAACTATATAATTATTATATAGAACTGTATTTAAGAAACCAATTAAATAATTTTCAAGGTAAAGGAAGACAAATACACTTTTTAAAGAAGCAGATAGTTTAGTTTTCCCTTGCCTTGTAATAATCTTATGTACCCCCAATGATCTCTGATCAATCAATTTAATAGAAATCTATGAACTTTCAATGCAATCTATACAATTTGTCTTTTTAAGAGTAGATTTGGCATCATGGATGAGATGAAGTGATCATGTTACAAATTCTAACATAGAAAGGGTAACTGAATTCTGTGGTGCTATATAATTTCCTTGAAGATTACTTTGCATGATCATGATTAAAAAATATCCCAATTAGACTACAGCTGACAGTCAATTAAAGATAAAATTAGTATAGTTTTGATTTTTCTAACTCCTGTGTCCCTTTCATACATCATCTAAGAAAAATCTAAAACCTAATGGTTCTGACTTCTGTGGCCAAGAAAATATACAAATGAATGTGGGGCATATCTGCAACTCTCTCAAGAATGGAGTTACTACTTGTATAAAATCTGATCTGTGCTAAGAGGTGATTTGTATTAGGAATGCATTTTTGAAAAGTGTTCAACTGCAGACAAAAAAAAAAAAAGCAGCTAGAAACACTTCCATTCTCTGCACAAACTTTCATTGATTGTTACTTTTGTCAGAATTTGTGATATTCATTATTCAATTAGATTATGTCCCACAAAAGTAGATTTTTCTCCGGTAATCTTGGCAGAATCCAGAAGTTGAATAGTTGCCATTTTTTTTTTTCAGAAATAAAAGTAGCCAGCTAATTGGAAAATGACCAGATGAGTTGCAAGAAATTTCCTAGATAATTATTTCGCATCAAAATTCTGACCAAGACCTGTAGATTATACAAGACTCCAAGTCAATGATGAAAAACAAAAAAACAAAAAAAGAAACTATCAGGTCCTTACAAGTTGTCCAAATAAATCTGGCTGAGGTCTAGATACCATAGTCCATAGATTAGAGAGATAATTACCAAGTTGGTGAGGGATCAATCCTACAAGTCCATTTCCAGAGAGATTAAGGTACCTTATACTCTCCATCAAACCTAAATGAACTTGAATTCCTTTAAAACCATTAAAGCTTACAAGTCCAAGATGAATTAGGATGAATTATTGTAGCTTAAACAATGTCCAAGATTCCATACCCATCTTGCATATTGCATATTGTATTCACTGATTGCAACTTGCAAGTGGTAGACCAACCCATCTTACATTCTTACCTGTTTATAAAATTGTTTAATTCAATTTGAAAGCATCCGTTGTTGTTGATATACATAACAGCAAGTTGTGAAGTTACAGAGAGAGAAAAATGGAAGCAATGCTATTTTCACGGAGGCTTACAAGGCTGTTAGCTGGAGATCATTAAGAACGAACGTTGCCCGATGGATCTTCAAAATGAGTTTGATTCTTTTATTGCATATTATTTTATTCGCTGGTTGCAAGTGGCATCATGCTGTAGCCTGTCTGTCTATACTGACTTTAGATATAATTTTTTTAGGTTAAATTATAGTCCCTGATATTTGTCTTTTTTACAACCAAAGTATTCGTTGCCTCGTTGGTTGTTCAAACGTTAATAGGGGATTGGCCAAACTTATTGTTCATAAATATAACTGCAGTTGTGAAGTCACCGAGAAAAACAAAAACAAAACGATAGAGGGCCATTACACTTTTGCCTTTAAACAAAAAACAAAAGGGAAAATTGCACAAACTTTTCATGAGGTTATGCAATATTGCAATGAGTTGTAACTTTTGACAACATGACACAAACAACCCCTTGACTACCGTTTTGACTCACACGGATTTTAACATTTGAGAGTAAATGACCAAAATTCCCTTGATGTGATAATTCGTAGATGAAATTATTTATATAAAAAAAAAGATAATTAATAAATAATTTTTAAATAACAAGATAATTAAACAAAACAAAAAAAAGTACAGATCTTTTCTAAATCTCTGTCATAAATCAAGCAAAAGATTTTTTTTTTTTTTTTTTTTTTTAAAAAAAAAAGAAGTTTTAAGAGATCAGAAAATCAAGATCTATTTCCAAATATCTAACCAGAGCTTGATCCACATAAATCAAAATAACTAAAAAAAGAACAAAGAAAAAAAAAAAGTTTCCAAGAGCTTCATCAATGGAGCCTCATAAAGAGGCTCCATCTAAAGATAAAGGCCCTCAGAGGTGAGTGCCTTCATTTGATATATATCCATATCCTTCTCAAACTGAAATCTGAGATCCATATCGCAGGAGAGGCCCTCACCTCCTATCAGATATTCAGAGGTGGAGCGCCTCTTTCCATCTCAGGTGGAGCATTCGCCATTTTTTTTTTTAGATTCCAGTTTTTTCTTTTTTCTTCCCTTTTATATGGAATTGATTTGTGCTTTGAGTGAAGAAATTTTTTTTTCTTTTCTTTTCGGATTACAAAGTGTTGTTTATTTTTTTCCTGTTTCTGTGTGGAATTACTCTGCACTCCACTCAATTGAATATGATTTTTTTTTTCCAGATTTAAGAAAGAAAAAAAAAAAAAAACTAATGATCAGAAAAAAAATAATAATAATAATAATAAAAAAACCTAATGATCAGAAAAAAACAAAAAAACAAAGAAAAAAAAAAGTTACAATAATTCATCCTAAATTAATGGTCAACTTTAAATTGTGTCATTGATGAAGCTCTTGAAAGCTTTTTTTTTTTTTTTTTTCCTTTGTTCTTTTTTTAGTTATTTTGATTAATGTGGATCAAGCTCTGGTTAGAGATTTGGAAATAGATCTTGATTTTCATATCTCTTAAAACTTCTTCTTCTTTTTCCTAAATTTTTTTGTTTGATTTATGACAGAAATTTAGAAAATATCTGTACTTTTTTTTTTTTTTTTTTTTATAATTATCTTGTTATTAAAAAATTATTTATTAATTATCTTTTTTATGTATAAATAATTTAATCTACGAATTATCACATCAAGGGTATTTTGGTCATTTATTCTCAAATGTTAAAATCCGTGTGAGTCAAAACGGCAGTCAAGAGGTTGTTTGTGTCATGTTGGCAAAGTTACAACTCAATGCAATATTGCATAACCTCATGAGAAGTTTGTGCAATTTTCCCTTTTGTTTTTTGTTTAAAGGCAAAAGTGTCGTTTTGTTTTTGTTTTTCTCTGTCGGTGACTTCACAACTGCAGTTATATTTATGAACAATAAGTTTGGCCAATCGGCCCAATCCCCTATTAACGTTTGAACAACCAACGAGGCAACGAATGGTTGTAAAAAAGACAAATATCAGGGAGTTTGATTATAATTTAACCTAAAAAAATTATATCTAAACTCAGTATAGACAAACAGGCTACAGCATGATGCCAATATGCAATATGGACTCAAAAGTCAAACCTACCTCCAAATATAAAACAAAATCATTATTTATATATAGATTCTCTTTCAGCAAGCAAACTTCAATCTTAGCTAAGACTCTAGGCACGTGCAATCTTTTGGGACTGAAGATCAAGTCTTTTGCTGCTGTGCTATTAATATAATATATGATATGCAACCAGTGAACTAAGGACTCAAACCTACCCCAAAATATAAAACAAAACAAAACAAAATCATTATTTATGTACTGAATACAACAAAACTTCAACCTTAGCTAAGACAGTAATTAATAGTATATTGTGACAATAATTCATCCTAACTATGAACGTCCAAATAGTATAGTGTGAGAGGCATGTTACCGGACTAACCTCATCTTATCCTGCAATGTTATTAACCGTAGGGGATAAATAATTGATCTACTATAATAATAATAATAATAATAATAATAATAATTCATCCTAAATATCATCCAAATTCTTAGTCAAATTCATCCTAAATATCATCCAAATTCTTTGGTTGTGAAAAAGACAACTATAGCATGATGCCACTTGCAACCAGTGAATAAAATAATATGCAATAAAAGAATCAAACTCATTTTGAAGATCCATCGGGCAACGTTCCTTCTTCATGATCTCCAGCTAACAGCCTTGTAAGCCTCCGTGAAAATAGCATTGCTTCCATTTTTCTCTCTCTGTAACTTCACAACTTGCTGTTATGTTGATCAACAACAACGGATGCTTTCAAATTGAATTAAACAATTTTATGAACAGGTAAGAATGTAAGATGGGTTGGTCTACCACTTGCAAGTTGCAATCAGTGAATACAATATGCAATATGCAAGATGGGTATGGAATCTTGGACATTGTTTAAGCTACAATAATTCATCCTAAATTACTGGTCAACTTTAAGTTCATAAATTACTGGATGAATTAGGATGAATTAACAAGTCCAGGTAAATCAAATGCTTAAAATCAAGCAAAAAAGGATTTATCTTAATTCTTAACCTTGACCTCTCAGGAGCTTCCTTTTCAGCTAAATAACCGTACGGATTTCAAAGGTTGAGTTCAATGACATGGCCAACGTATTGTTGCATACAACACCAGTCCATTTACAACAATCTCCCACCTCCAATACTCAGAGAGGCAAGCCGATTTGAAGGATCTTCAAAATAATGCCTGAACCTTAAAAGACCTTACAATGTGATCATTTTGTGAATTCTGAAAACCCAATTTGATGATAAACACAATAAATTCTATTATATATACTAAAACATCATCATCTATTCAAGATTCAGCTCCTACTAATTAACTTCGAGCTTACAGCCTTACAAGTTACAAGTGGGAAAAAATTACTTCATTTATTATATATATTACTTAGGGGCTGTTTGTTTTTTTGTCTAAAGTCTTATAAGACCTTAATTTATTAGATATATGGATAAGTCTTAAAAATTAAGATATTATGATATGTTTGTTTTTTTCATTTTAGATGACTTATTACAAATATAAAATTGATTACGTTGTGTTAGGGTTTCTTCAAAATTGGGAATTTTTGGAAAATTGATTTTTAGTATTTTATTATATGCGGACAAAATCATAAATGTATGAATTGTTATAAGATATTTTTGAAAATTTATTAAAAAACTCTACTGTATCACTTTTTGAATAAGATAAAAGTCAAAAAATTTTACTTTTTCTAAAAGACATATATATCTTAAAATAAGATATAAGTTGAAAAAACAAACAAACTGAATTTATCTTAATTTAAGATATAATAGGCAATAAGTCTTATTGGGAAAAAAACAAACAGCCCCTTAATTATTTGATTATCTAAGTACATAAAACAAAGGCAGCATAAAAGATCTAGCAACATTTTCTTACAACACTCCCAAGTTTGTCTCCAAGGCGATCCAAGAAATGACAAACCTCCATCTTCGGTTGACAAGTAAAGAACCTATTACACTCCAAAAGCCCACAATAAATCCAAGTGACATGCTTACATAGAACAACCGGTCCACAACTTCATCTTCATTACCATTTTCAGAGCCAGGTGTTAATCTCAATGCAATTCTTCGGAAGTGGAGGCCCACAAAGTTCATTGCCAGTAAAAGAGGATGCATCGAAACTTTGTAATCAAGTACTTGAAGGAATTTCGCCGATCAAGTTGTTATCAGCTAAGTACAAGCGACTCAAAAGAGTCAAACTTGAAATGCTCTTTGGGATTTCACCAATAAATTGATTTGAAGAAAATTCAACCGACTCTAATGATCCCATAGCATGCACCAATATTCTCCGGAATTTTTCGTCTGAAGAATTGTTAGATAAATTCAATGTCTGCAAAGCTTTCAGATTTGTCACTTATGTTGGAATCTCTCCTGAGAAATTGTTGTTGGACAGGTCTATACTTCTAACCAAATTCAGAATGGTGCTGTATTGAGACTCTTTCCCTTTGATCACAAGTGATGCAATTTCAAGAAGATTTCTCGAACAATCAGAAAAAATAAAAAAGGATGTATACTGTATATAGTTGCCCGAAGAATAGTTCATCTTCACCGTGGCACTAAAGTTATTGAAACATCTTGGTATGATTCACGAGAGATTGTTATAAGCAACATCTAAGATTTGAAGAGAAGCAAGACAGCAAAGTTCTATCGGGAAAAGGCCATGAAAGTTATTTGAGCGAAGGTTGAGAATCACCATTTCAGAAAAACTTTCTCCAATCCATGTTGGAACATTTCCAACAAACTCATTTTCATCAATATCTAGTGCTAATAAATTGTACAATTTTTAAGTGACATGGCTATTGTTCCAGAAAGGTGGTTTTTTTGAAGATGTAACGATTTAAGGTAATTTAAAGTTCCCATGGAGATTGGAAGGTTACCGGTAAATTTATTGTACCCTAGATTGAGGACTATCAAACAAGCCCAATTCATCCAACAATCAGGTAATTCACCGGTTAAAAAGTTGTCTCCAAGGTTAAGAAAGTATATGTACATGGACTCATATATCCCATTACAAAGAAAATGAGAAAGGGATCCCGACAAACAATTGCCAGAAAGATCAAATCTATTTATATTGGAGGGAAATAAACGGCCCTAAAAAAATATTTGAACTCAAGTTAAGGGATAAAAGTAGACCACCCACAGTTAAATTTGGAATCTCTCCACAAATTTGGTTGAGGAGATTTAAATATCGAAACTGGGAAAGAGAGTCCCAAAACCTTTTAGGAATGGTATCTGTAATTCCAGTACTGTAAAAACTAATAAATGTGTTTGATAAAACTAAAAGACAAGGTTGTGAAGATTTACTGAAACTCCATTAATGGAGAGAAAGCAGAGCATCTGCTTTGTAAATTGTTTCTTTCTTTCTTCGATACAGTTATAATGATCAATCATCTCTTTTATACAGAGAGTACACACAACAATTGCGTGAGAGAGCTAACAGAATCCTAACTACCTTTAAACAACTTAACAACTTAACGTTGACTAAAACATTTTGACAGCTAATGTTAACAGTCGTTAACTTGCTGGTTCAATAAGGCAAGGAATGTGAGCCATCATTCTGCAGCCAGTGGTGGTCTCTTTGACACTCAACATACCAGCTGGACAGCTAGAATTCATAGTCTTATCATCCCCCCGCAAACGGAACTGAGGTGAATTAACAAGGTTCAGTTTGGAGCATAAGAATCGAAACCGTTCCTTTGTAAAACTCTTAGTAAAAATATCAGCAATCTAATGTTCAGTGGGAATGTAACGTGGATCAATTTCTCCTGAAGCCACCTTCTCCCTGATGAAGTGAGTGTCTATGTCTATGTGCTTTGTGCGTTGATGAAAAACTGGATTTTGAGCCAACGAATTTGCTCCAATGTTGTCACACCACAGAATCGAGCTAGAAGAAACTGGAATGTGCGCAGCTTAGATAATAACGAACGGAGCCAAAGTAAGTCAGTAGTCACCTGTGCCATAGACCTGTACTCCGCCTCTGTGCTCGATCGAGCAACGACCCTCTGCTTGCGAGAAGTCCAGGACACCAAATTACCACCCAACAGGACACAGCAGCCACTTGTAGACCTCCGATCATCTATGCAGCTAGCCCAATCAACGTCGGAAAAGGCTTCAAGGGACAAAGAAGCAGCTGGTCTGAAGTGAAGACCAAGAGTGGAGGTCCCCTTTAAATAACGCAATACACGTTTGCAAGACTGCCAATGCACCATAGTTGGTGCCACTAGAAATTGGCTTAGTTTGTTTACAATGTAAGAGATATCAGGTCTGGTGTTAGTGAGGTATTGAAGTGCTCCAATAGTACTTCTATAAAGAGTCGGATCAGTGAAAGGAACCCCATCAGCCAATGAGAGTTTGGTGCCAGCAGCAACAGGCGTATCACAAGGGTGAGAATCTGCCATATTTGTTTTCTGAAGGAGATCAGAAATGTATTTTGCCTGAGATAAGTACAGACCTGTAGAATCACGGTAGGCTTCAAAGCCAAGAAAATAATTAACAGGCCCAAGAGTCTTCAAGGCAAAAGTATGATGAAGAGTGGAGATGAGCTGCTTGACCAAAACAGGGCTGCTACTTGTCACCAAGATGTCATCAACATATACTAACAAAAACAAGGAATCAGAACCAGTGTATTGAATAAAAAGAGAGGAGTCAGAAGTGGAGTTCTTAAATCCCCAAGATTCCAAAGCTGATTTGAGTTTGTGAAACCAGCTCCTAAGAGCTTGTTTCAAGCCATACAAGGACTTGTGCAACCTACACACATGCTGCGGCCTAGAGGAATCGATGAAGCCTTCTGGCTGAGCCATGAACACCACCTCAGACAAATCACCATTGAGAAATGCATTGTTGATGTCAACCTGTTCTATTTGCCAGCCAAAGGAGACAGCAATGGAGAACATAACCCTTATAGTAGAGGCCTTAACAACCGGACTAAAAGTGTCGATAAAGTCCAAGCCAGGAGTTTGATGGAGCCCCTTTGCAACTAGCCTAGCTTTGTGCTTCAGAATACTGCCATCTTGCTTATACTTGGTTCTAAAAACCCATTTACAGCCAACAATATTCATTTCAGAAGTGAAAGGAACCAAGGACCAAGTGTTGTTGGCTTGTAAGGCATTGAACTCCTCCTGCATAGCATTGATCCATTTTGGATCCTGTAAAGCAAGTTTGGCCGAAGTAGGATCTGATTCTGATAAATAGCAGTTGGTCTGAAAGGATTTGGGTTTAAAAATTCCATTCTTTGACCTGGTGATCATCGGATGTTGTGCTGTAGAGATAGGAAGTGGAGGTTAAGTGCTCAAATGAGCATGTTCATTATCAGTATTGACAACTGTGATAGTTGGAGCAGGAGAAGAGCCATTGGAAAAAGGAGAGGATTGTCATGAAGGTTGATTGTATAAAAAAGGACTAGTACTCTCTTGTGGGAACTGTCTAGGTGCAGTAGAAAACCTCTTGTGACCATGGTCAGATGTAGGCTGTTGTATGGTGGACAATGAATGTTGTATAACTGAAAGAGGCAAACTAGGAATTGATGCAGTTGGTTTCAGAATTTGATCGGCTGGAAAAAGAAAGGTATATGGAAACTCTAATTCATTAAATTCAACATGCCTAGACACATAGATCCTTCCAGTTGGGTGTAGACATTTATAACCTTTGTGCATATCACTATAACCAATGAATATGCATTTGGCTGAGTGGAAATTGAACTTTGTATTGGAATAATCTCTCAAGAAAGGGAAATAACTACATCCAAAAGTCTTAAAGAAGTTGTAGTTTGGTTTCTTCTTATATAACTTCTCAAATGGAGACACAAAACGAAACATAGCAATGGGCATATTGTTTATAAGAAAAACTGCAGTGGCAAAGGCTTCATACCAGAATGTTAATGGCATGTTGGAGTGAGCAAGAAGGGTCAAGCCTGTTTTTACAATATGCCTATGCTTCCTCTCAGCAGTACCATTTTGTTGATGAGTGTGTGCACAAGAGAACCGAGCTTGTATTCCATGTTGAGCTAAATGAGAAGCAAATGCAATGTACTCACCTCCTATATCTGTGTGCAAGCTTTTAATTTTTCTCTCAAATTGTAACTCAACTCTCTTTTGAAACTTGATGAAGACAGCAAGAGCTTCTGACTTGAGCTTCAAAGGAAACAGCCAAGTGAACCTTGTAAAGGCATCAATGAATGATATATAATATCGATATCCTTCTGTTGACAGCAGTGGATATGGTCCCCAAATGTTAGAGTAGATCAGTTCTAATGGTGAAGTGACAGTGATTTCATGCCTCGAAAAAGGTAATCTATGGAGCTTACCAAGCTTACATGAATCACAAAAGTTAGGAATATGAAAACTCTTATTAAAATGTATGTTATGTAACATTTTTTGTAAGATAAGAGGAGCAGGATGCCCCAATTTGGCATGCCATACATCAGCATTCACAGTGGCCGAGTTGGCTTGCTGTGACTTGGACGAAAACATATGTCCAAGACCTGTTTTATTACAAGAATTGAAAGGCTTTAATGCAGCTTGTGACCCTTCAGATTCGTCCTCTTTGAGACCTGCAGTATGCAGGAGTGGTACTTCAACAAGCTTGAGACAATACAGTCCATCTCTAAGCATTCCTTGAAGCAAGATACTCTTCGTTCGAATGTCCTTAATAACACATTGATCAGCATGAAATTCAGCAATAGCATTATTATCATATGTGAATTTAGAGATGCTGAGCAGGTTCTTTGTTATTTGAGGAACATGTAGTATGTTGTTTAGATACAATCGTTGATATGGTTGAGTATGCGATTGCACAAGTGTGTCACCAACATGAGATATTGTGAGTTGATGACCATTACCTACCACAAGCTTATCATTACCTCTGTAATTTGATCTCAAAGAGAGATTGTTGAGATTTGAAGTGATGTGATTAGTAGCCCCACTATCCACATACCAGGCTGGGTCATTGACTGATTCTGGTGTGGCTAGATACGCTGAGTTGCTGAAACTTTGATTGCAGCTAGTTGGAGATTCTGTCATGCTTGTGTTGATGTTGCTAAAATTATTAAGAGGAGATCCGATCATCAGCTGGCTGTTGTATCCTTGTGCTTGATTGAATCCTTGACAACTGACTGTTGTAACCTTGATTCTGAATTGATGGTGCTTGATTCTGTTGTGTATAGTTGAAGAATGCTTGATTCTGTTGTGGAGGAGGGCCTTGAAAACCTTGATCAAATCTGTGATAGCACTTGAGAGCACTATGTCCAGGTTTGTTGCAAACTTGGCAATGAATTCTGCCTCTTCCTCCAAACTTGTAACTATTTCTTCCTCTTCCTCGTTGTCCTCCTCTGTTGGACTGAGTTTAGTTACCATCTCTTCTCTTGTGAGGAGCATTATTGGACACAAAATTTGCTGAAGCTTGGCCTACGTTGAGCTGAGTTGGTGAATCTAAATGCTCAAGCCTTTGTTCATGTGTTAACAACAGAAAATGTGCATCCTCAAAACTCATAAACCTCTGCTGAGCAGTGATTACAGAGACAATCGAGTCAAAATCATGACCTACACCGTTTATGAGACACATAACTAGATCTCGATCCCTAATGTCTTCTCCAGCAGCCATTAATGAATCTCCAATGTTCTTGGTTCTGAGTACAAAATCACTAACAGATTCTGGTCCTTTCTTAATGGATCCAACCTGGTTTCTTAATTGCAGTATTTTAGCTATTGATTGCTGAGAATAGATTCTCTCCAAACGATTCCATACTTCAAATGAGGTCTGACATCCTACAACTTGACCTATTATATTTTCATTCAAGGTTGAATAGATCCAACTCATAAGCAATTTGTCAATTCGTTTCCATCCTAAAAATTCTTTGCTTATGCGTTGTTCAACAGATTTTTCACCAGACTCATTTGTTACCTCAATGTTAACTAACTTGTTTGCAGGTTGATTTAAACCGAGAAGATAATCTTCAAGTTCAAGAGCTTGGATTATAGGCAGTACCTGTGTTTTCCAATACAAGTAATTTGACTTGCTTAGCTTGATATGTAGACTAAAGTTTAAACTCTTTAGAGAGAGTAGTGAACTCCATTGATGAAGCTGTAGCTTGAGAGTTCTGACTTTGATCTGGTGTTGACAAAGAAGATCTCTGATCACAGTAATTTTGGTTCTGGATCGGAGCTTGAGTTGAAGATGAAGAAGTCATGACGTTAGTCATTGAGGCTCTGATACCATGTAAAAACTAATAAATGTGTTTGATAAAACTAAAAGACAAGGTTGTGAAGATTTCCTGAAACTCCATTAATGGAGAGAAAGCAGAGCATCTGCTCTGTAAATTGTTTCTTTCTTTCTTCGATACAGTTACAATGATCAATCATCTCTTTTATACAGAGAGTACACACAACAATTGCGTGAGAGAGCTAACAGAATCCTAACTACCTTTAAACAACTTAACAACTTAACGTTGACTAAAACATTTTGACAGCTAATGTTAACAGTTGTTAACTTGCTGGTTCAATAAGGCAAGGAATGTGAGCCATCATTCTGCAGCCAGTGGTGGTCTCTTTGACACTCAACATACTAGCTGGACAGCTAGAATTCATAGTCTTATCACTCCATACATCCAAATTAAGTAATTGCTTCTCCGAATGAAGCCAAGATGGAAATCTCAAACCTAATGTTAGAAGCTGAAAAGGAGGAAGCCAATTAGGATTGACGTTCAAAATTAGAGAGTTCCCAGAAATCATAAAAGTGAGTAGGTTTGTGAGATTGGCAAAATGAGTTTCAAAAAGAGTTTCATTCAATTTGTTGAAGGAAACATCTAATTCTGGTATACATCTGGTATACATCTCAAGAAAATATTTAAAACTTCAGATACCTCTAGACTCAATTTAACATCTGACAAAGAGATGAATTTCGAGTTGCAAAGTCTTCCCGATGATCTTGGAATTCTCCATTCAAGTTTAATAAATGAGAAATCTCATGGAAGTCATGTTTAGTAGAGAACTGAAATCATACCTTGCAAGCTATTTTTATCTAGATAAAGGAACACAATATGACTAAATGTGAACAACCAGAATTGCAGAAATAAAATTATTTTCACCTAAATCGAGCATCGTAAGAGAAGTCAAATTCTTAAATCCCTCTGGGATTGAAGCCTGAAAATTATTATAACGAAGTGTTCAATTGGTTTAAGGAAAGATCAAGGGTTGTAAGAAGTGAAGAATTTGCAATGGGTAAGGGAAGAAAGTTATGGAGTTGACACTGATCTGAGGTTCAGTGAACTCCAGAGAAGAAAGACCAGTTATCCACCGAACATTCTCAATAAATAACGGATTCTCACTAAGGTCAAGATGTTGCGGATGAGAGGTTTCCAAGTTGGTGAGGAATCATTTCCCCAAATCCAGCATAATTGAGGCTAAGATATCTTAGGTTCCACATGGAACCAAGAAATCTATGTGGAACCAAGAAACCTAGGAATGTGTTTTCCTTCAAAATCGTTATGGCTCAAGTCCAAGTGAATGAATTGCTTAAGATCAAGCAAAGAGGGATTTATCTTACCTGCCAATTTTGACCTCTCATAAGGTTTAATTGCAGCATCAAATAAAGCAACATCAGATGCATTGCCACTGAAAGAATTTCCAAGGTTCAGCTCCAGAACATGGCCTCATGTTGTTGCAGACAACAACAGTCCATTTATAACAATCTCCGTCATCAATCCAAAAGGCAAGCCTGTCTGAAGGATCCTTCAGATCTTCCTTTATCCTTAAAAGTGCGCATGCTTGCCTCACTTTCGATGCAACCCACATAAGTGCTTCCATTGCAGAAACAATACCTTCCATTGCAAAAGCAACCTTGATGCAATACCTTCAGCTTACTTATAGCTCAAAAGCAGTCATCTTCAGAAACAAGCTCATGGTCACTTTTTCGTCACTGACGAAATAGTTTACAAAGTTCGTGCAGGTTGATCAGGCCTCCGTTGTGGGCTCTTGTTGCCAAGCAAATATTAACAATCTGTACCCCTGTTTAGCCAAGTTACTACATTTCAGAATTAACATCCTATAACATAACCAACATATGCTCTTCAATAATTAGAAACAATTCAACATATCAATACAGAATTTTCATGTACAATATCATGTTTCTAAAACTATTGTAAGGACTCATGAGACAAGCACTATAATCCTTGAAGATGAAACTTACCAAGTTCATAATAGAAGTCCCCAATCCCTAACAGCTCCACCCAAAAACCCTTATTGGAGGCCAGCCAATCCACTCCCACTTTAGCGCACATCTTATGAAACTGTGACCTGAACGTGGGATTCTTGCGTATGTCATTCTGCATCAACCCATTTCAACTATCAGCTCAATTTCACATTTGCTAAACAAAAACAACACAACTTCACACTAAAATCACCATTTCCCATACAAATTATCATTCATGTTATATTTTTCAAGATTGCAAAATCATAAACACCACCAGCAGCTAACAAACACTAAAATTTTGTTAATACTGGTATTAGTTCAATGCAAATTATATTAAAAACAAACCTATTGAATTATTAGAAATCCAAGACAAATATCAACAATAAACTAAAAAAAAAAAAAACTTAAACTTCAAACTTCACTATAGTTACCAGCAATTCACCCGAAAAAAACATCAGCAAAAACAAGTGAAAAGGCAGAGATTAACAACAAACCCACGATTTTTTTAGAAGATTACGATTTCAATCTGTAATTCTGTATACAGTGTGAATTAGTGTTTATTTATATATATATATTTAATTGCGCTAAGTAAATCAAAAAATCAGAGTGTCGCAGCGGAAATGTGGTCGGCACATATCCCACAGGTCCCTGGATCGAAACTTGTCTCTGACGTAGAGACTAGAGGGGATTCCGTCGATATTTTTAATCAAAATTTTCCGATACTGGGCCGGGTCGGGTTACGAGAGTCCGAACCCAGGCCAATAACGTTGACATGTTATATTAGGTCGCTTTAGTACTGGGCCAGCTCAGCTCAAAATTCAGTATCTTATGTTTACAATTATTTTCAACTTAGTTATTTTTTTTTATTTTTTTTATTTTGAGCTATTATTAATTCAAGTTTTTGGGGAGAAGAACAGTGCTCGAACCCGATCCGCATCACATAGATATTATCCGTGTAAAGAAAAATTAATCAATTCTTGTCTTCTATGAATATATACTCTCACACGCTTATTATAATATGAAACAGAGAATCCCTCGTTTATTATAATACTTTATTTGAGGATCAAAGTACAAAAACAATAGAACATAAAAGATCTAACAACATTTTAAAACACACGCAAATTTGTTTCTGATGTAGAACATCAAGAAGAAGAAGAAGCCTCCTACGAAAGTGGCGACTTCTATTATAATTAAAAGTCTCCTATTTCTTTCGGTCCACCCTTAGTTTTATGAATTCCTATTTTCTTGGCAATTCCTAAGTTAATTAGATTTCCTGTTTTGCTAACAATTCTATTTTGATGTTGAATCTGTCCACCCTTATTCTACATAAAGGGGTTGACCTAGTGCTAGCAAAACGGGCGGGCCTTGGCGGGCCGCCAGGCCTAGCCCGTTTGGTTAGTGGGCCCAGCCCAGACCCAAGCCTATTAAGCTGACGAACCAAGCTGGGCCCATGTGGCGAGGTTGTGGACCCTAAAATTTTTTTCAAAAATGAATTTTGGCGGGCCCTCGTCAAAATTCAAAATTCAATTATTTTTTTTCAAAATTTGAATTGAAGGGTGGCTTTTGTAATTAACCAGGTGACCGTCGAGTGGAAAAAAAAAAAATTCAAAGCTTTTAAAAATTACATTTTTTTTTTAATCTTTAACAATTTTTTCCATATGTTTCCAAATATACCCTAACCTAACATTTTCCTATAAATTAATATCCCATCACCCTCACCTCATTCTCTACATTTTCTCTACTTCCCTAATCCCTACTCTCTTATTCTCTCTATTCTCTACAATCTCCAACATCTCTCACTCACTCTTTCAACTATTTTGTAATTTATTTCATTTATTTAATATATTATTTATATACTATATACTAATATACTATACACTATACATTATTTATTATATATTTACATACCTCCCACTCTCTAGTCTCTACATATTCCAAGGTATTGTCTTGTTTTTTTTTTTTTTTTTTTTTTTTTTTATAATTAACTTTCATTTGTTATTTAATTATTAACGAGACAATCATGATTTGTAATTTATACTTTTCACCACAAATTTAATACGAAATTACAAAAATATTATTCATCGAAAACTAATTAAGTGTTGTATGAAATGAAAAATGTTATATTACATATTAAAATTATTACATTAATAATTACACAAAATTATTACAATGTATAAAAATAATATTGTATAAAAAAATGTTTAAAAATAAAAAAATTCGAAGCCTGTTGGGCTCGGCCTATTAAGGGCCCGTTAAGGCCTTAACGACACAGGTCGGTCGGGCTGGTCCTAGCCCATCCTATCACAGGCTTGGGCCCAAGCCGGGCTCACCCTTCCCCCTAATAGGCCACCCCCGCCCGGCCTATCTCCCTAACAGGCTGAGCCCAGCCTAGCCCATTAAGCAAAACGGGCCTAACGGGCCTTGGTAAGGCTCAGTAGTTTGTGGTTTGGGCTGTGAGAGAGAGAATCCTGAAGTATATGGTTGTAAAACTTTATCATATAGTGGAACTTTCTTTGTAATCCTGACGGCCCGTGGTTTTTCCCTGATTTAAGGTTTCCAAGTATATCTTGTGTGTTTGTATATGATTGGTTTATATTTTCTCTCATCTTATTTATTTATTTCTTTATTTTATTTTTTTGCTAGTAGACGTTATTTGCTATGTTATAGGTGAATATTAGACATGTCGTTTCCGCATTCATCAGTTCGATTCTCAACATCTGGTTGCTTTTCTAAGCTTTTTTTTGGACAGTGTAGCTGGTGTTTTGTCAAAGATAGATAAACACAAGGATAATTGGCATCTTTCAATGAAATCAAAGCCTAAGCATGGGTTCTCTGCAATGCCAAGTTGTCCTTGAAGGAAAGCCAAGGTGTCAATGCTGATGACGATAGGAAATTTGAGTCATGGTTTGGTTCGAAGGAAATGGGTTGCACAGATGGGCAACTTTCTGATCTCCAGATTTTGAAGCGTGGAAATGTTAATATGGCAAATGAAGTTGGGCCAGAATTTTGCTTTAATCTAAATGTGGTGAAAGAAAGCCCAAGTACTGAGGTGGGATTAGGGCTTGTTGGACCAGATTATAAAGATAATAGTAACAGTCAGTTGTGCCTTGACCCACTTATTTGTAATAGATTGGGTGATGGGCTTGTCAATTATCAGGTTGAGGCCCTGACGTCGGGGGTTTGGGCCGTGATCTTAATTTAGAAGAGGGACAATTTCAAAACCCTATGAAAGGTGGTTGCCATATGAGGTTTCAATGGAGTTGCCCATAGCCTCAAGTTTGGTCATTGTTTTGGTGATGTGAGATGGCAGCGTTAGGAATTTTAGTCCTGAGGTTAAGGGCCATGGTAAGAAAACTAAGAGTTCAATTCCAAGAAAATTTTCAAGATGTCGTGGAACTTAGAGGAGGAGTTATCTAAGGTGGTTGAGACGGGTGTAGCATTGGGTTTTGACTTCAAAGGCAAGGAAGTGGGGATGTTAAAAAGTGGAAATGGTGAGAAATGTCACCTTTTGAAAGTGAGTTGGTGACGTTGTCAGTGGTTTAATAAGTTAAGTTTAAAAGGCACCTATTATGGTGAACTACCAAAATTACCCTTAGATTTGAGTTTATGTTATTCTCTTTGTACTTTTCTCTCCCCACTAGGCTTAACTCAGTCTCTCTCTCTCTCTCTGCAAATAAAAGTTCAACGTTGCCTCGACTTTCTTCTTTAACTTATAAACCCTCGACGTGCTTCATTCAATAAAGTAATATTTTTTCCCAATTCTTCTTTGAATTTGTTCACATTTTCATTTGTTCATTTTCATATGTTATCCAAGTATTTTTTTTTTTAGATCTCCGAGCCTTTTGAAGCCTTTTCCGAACCTTTTCATGCATTTCCCGAGCCTTTTCATGCCTTTCCCGAGCCTTTTCATGTAATGCCTTTACCGAGCCTTTTCATGCCTTTCCCGAGCCTTTTCATGTCTTTCCCGAGCCTTTTCATGTAATGCCTTTTCATGTAATGCCTTTACCGAGCCTTTTCATGCCTTTCCCGAGCCTTTTCATGTCTTTCCCGAGCCTTTTCATGTAATGTCTTTCCCGAGCCTTTTCATGCCTTTCCCGAGCCTTTTCACCCAACGGCTTACCCGAGCCTTTTGAAGGCCTACCCGAGCCTTTTGAAGGCTTACCCGAGCCTTTTCAATATCCTCACCCGAGCCTTTGTGAATGTAATATTTGAAAGAAAAAATTTTTTAGTCCTGAGTTTTTATTAATGGTTTGTGATGATAAATTTGACAGCATCATGAATCGGGTTAGAATAGTAATATCTTACAACGGTCGATGGGAGCAGTTACCCGACAGAAGTCAGAGGTTTGTTGGATCCGATAACCAGGGAATGTATGTGTCAAGGAATATGACTTACGAAGAATTGGTGGCGATCGTGCATACCATTGTCAAGTATGATGTAAACAAATTCAATGTTGATCTAGCATCAATATCAATCGTTCCTGGCAGTACATGTCGCACATTTATAAGAAATGACGATGATGTTCAGTTTATGCTAGGGGAAGATCGGGTGATCCCTCAAGTATGTGTCAGTCTAACCGAGAGGACAGCTAGAGATGTGATAGGGAATGATATTCATCCTGCTGAAAATACCCAACAATTAGGATCATTTTCCGGTAGTAACCGAGTGTTCACCCAAAGGAGTGCCACCGATGGTGGGGAAAACGTGTGCGGTGTCCCACCGGTAGCGGTCGACCATGCAAATGTAGTTGAACCTGAATTTGGCGATGTGTTTGGTTGTCCAATTGAGCAATACAACGAGCAGTACAATGAGCAGAACCATGAGGTGGATAATGAGGCAAATAATGTACAGGTTGATGATCTAGAAAATGTGGATGAAGACCCTGCACAAATTGAAAGACGTGGAAGACGTGTAGAAGGAGTTAGTTGCTCTGCACCAGATATGCCTGGGAAATCCGAGGTACGGCATCATGTAATTGCATCTGATTCTGATAATGCGAGAACGTGGGTTATTCCCGGAGCAGATTCATACTCATTTGGTATTGGTAGAAGCAGCACATTGGCATCGCAAGAACCTAGAAGCATGATTTATAAAGGTCAATTTTTTCCGAGTAAAAAGGATTTGAAGAGGCTCGTTGGCCTATTTTCAATACGGCCGAACTTTGAATGGAAGGTGAAAAGGTCTAATAAGACAACGTTACATCTGGTTTGCATCGTTGATGGGTGTACGTGGAAATTAAGAGCAGTGAGGAGAAATGAAGGGACTTACTTCCAAGTCAGAAGTTTTGTGAACGAACACAGTTGTCCCTTGGAGGAGATTCACTGTCGCCACCGACAAGCTAGTGCAGTCATAATCGGAGAAGTGGTTGCACCTAGACTTCAACAACATGATGGTCGTCTCATGCATCCGAAGGACATAATCGCCGATATGAAAACAATGTATGGCATCCAAATCATGTACAGTAAGGCACATGATGCCCTGCAATATGCATTGTCTTTGACCTATGGAACGCATGAAGAAACTTTCCAACTGCTGCCATCTTTTGCATACGTTATGGAATAGCAAAATCCTGGCACAATCACTGACTTACAGTGCACAGACGATGGTAAATTCCTCTACTTTTTCATGTCGTTAGGGTCCTCAATTAGAGGTTTCCGGAGGTGTATGCGTCCTGTGATTGCAGTTGATGGTACCCATTTAAAAGGAAGATTTGGGGGTACAATGTTTGTTGCAACTGCACAAGATGGAAACAAACAGGTGTATCCAATTGCCTTTGGGTACGGTGACTCAGAAAACAATCTTTCCTGGGAGTGGTTTTTGGAATGCTTGAGGGGTGCCCTTGGTCATATAGATGATCTGGTTTTTATTTCCGATCGTCATGCAAGCATTGAAGCAGGGATTTTCAAAGTGTTCCCTTATGCAACCCATACCCTATGTTGCTGGCATTTTGGTGAAAATATGAAGAAGCGATTCCACAGGAAGGATGTTGCCCACATAATGGATGCAGCAGCTAGGTCGTACAGTGAAATAAAGTATAATCGCCGCATGGAGGAGTTATGTAAGCTGCACAAGGGTGTATTCGATTATGCCAATGCTGCCGGTCCACAGAAGTGGTCCCGCGTACACTGTCCCCAAAGAAGGTACAGGCTGATGACCACAAATGTTGCAGAGTGCATAAACTCATGCCTAAAATTCGCACGGCAACTGCCACTGATGACACTAGCAGAGTTCATTAGGAATATGCTACAAAAGTGGTTTCACGATTGTCATGCAGCTGCACAGTCCATGCGTCATCGATTGACCGACGCTGCACATCTTGTGATCCTGAAACGTGTCGAGAAGTGCAGTTATATGACCGTAAATCCAGTTGACTGGAACATATTCTCCGTCAAACACAAGGGAGAACAGTGGACAGTTAACTTAGTTCGGAAGACTTGCACATGCAACAAATTCCAAATGGATTTATTTCCATGCTCACATGCACTCGCAGCGGCAAGGTACATGACAAGTTACAGTCAAACCCTTTATATTACCGTTTGGATAAATCTGACTGTTTTTATTGTTGTAGGGAGCGAAACATGGATTTCACATCGTTGTATTCGGACTACTACAAGAGAGAAACACTTACTGATGCATACTCGGTTCCTATTATGCCTGTTGGCCATCCTTCTTCATGGGTAGTGCCATCTGACATAACAGCACGGGTTGTTTTAAATCCAAAGTCGAAGAGACAATCAGGTCGCCCGATGGAGGGTCGACATGCCTCCTCTTCGGAGAGGACAATTACACAATCGTGTAGAAGATGTGGACAACCAGGACATAATAGCAGGAGGTGTTCCAACCCGCCTATTGTTAATGAAGGTCCCAACATAATTGTCCCTGAGGAATACCATCGCAGGTGCAGCATCTGTCATCAGATTGGACACAACAAACAAACGTGTCCTCAGAAGGACTCTACCGTTGAATGAATGGAGCCCGTTGAGGAAGGTGAGCGGAAAAGATCTTTTGATTGCTAATGTATTCCGACATCGTTCAGACTTATTTAACCTCAAAAGATGCAGTTGTGTTATGGTTTTTGTTTAATTTAGTTCTTTGTTTAATGTCAATCTGGATCATTTGTTATAGTTATTAGATTTCATTGTATTGTTTATGGATTTTAATGTAGGAACTGTCTGTTCAACTGTTACTAAAAAACGTTTAAAATTTTAAAAAATAAATAATTTCATTACTCAAATGTTATGTACAGAAAATAAATCAAATGTTATGTACAGAAAATAAATCAAATATTATGTACATAAACTATCTATCTGCGAACCAACTCCTTCGAGTTAACAAAAACCTCCACGGCCATCTTCTCCCGGATGGTAGGCATATCGTTTTCCGTCCAGTCGAATGTATCCCGGTTGGCCGTGAGGTACTCTGTCAACCTCAAAGTATGGGCACCACAGTTACCCCTGCAATTCACCACATCAAAAACGTTATAAGAGAAAGTTATTAAAACCAATTGGAAGGGCTTAAGTTTTTGAGACAGTCATACCCTTTAGCCTTTTGGGGCACACGGTCTACGGAGATATAAAAAAAAGTGAATGGCTTATTCTTCTCCCGATACGTCGTATCACCCCTCCGTCTGTGCCCATGAAAGTCCACCACATGCAGCATCGAGGGTAAAAAATACCTCAAGCAAGCGAGCTGCATTTTCCTGTGACGAATAGGGACCTCCTGTCTGAACGGATCGTATAGGTAAATATGTCCTACTGTGAGGTCGACGCTGGCCAGGGCCCAATGTGTACACCCAAGGTTGCAGGGAATCATAACCTGAAGGTTTTTGGACAACGTGTTATCAGTGTCAACTTTTAATATTATACAAAACATAACCATGTAAAATAAATACTTACGGCGTCAACATTGTGCCACGGTATGCACCCTGGCGGGAGCAATCCACGTACGACCGTAAGGTCATCTTCAGACCACTCCTGCTTCACAATAGACCAACGTCTACGAGGTCCACTGGCCCCAGTTCCCATCATTTTCTCCCACCGGTAAAGTAAGTATGACTGTACGAAATCGTTGTGTAAATATTAACAATGCAATGCATAACCCAATTTTATACCGTATTATTTAAACACTTACATAGAACTGTGAATCCAGTATGTTGATCCTTGCACCGTAGACACTGGAGTATGTTCGCTGACGCTTCCGAAGAATATGCAAGTACGCGTCTATGTGTTGAAAATATGCCAATTTTGTATTGTTAGGATTTAACCATTTATGAAACAACATAAACAGATAGTTTTTATCAAGTACGTACCGTATCCTCCAACTCCATGAAGTTGGTTTGAAACCGGTGGAACCAAGGGGCAGCAACTGCTTCCGGTAGATCCACATCACGTCTGCATATTTGGTAAAAAAGTTAGATAACCAAGTCAATTGTACTCAGGTCTTTCAAAATACAATAAAAAGATTGTAATATCTACGATTTTACTTACAATTCCCCTGTCGAGTTCTTCTTGTAGGCTAGGTACGTCTGCAGGTGTTCACCATCTACCAATGCGTTGGGCGCCCATACATGTGCTGGCGGTGGCATTATCCTTGGCCTCTTCGGCCGACATGGGTCAGTGTATGGGGTCCGCTGCTGCTAACCTGGCTTGCGACCCCGGGCCTGACGCCCAACGGGTGGGGGAGTCCGATCTGAATTGCTGCGCTGTGAGGAGGAAGCGTGCCCCGATGTATCCCGTGTAGGGGTGTGCTGTACAGAGGAACTGGGTCCCCGTGGATGATCTGCAGGGGTGTGCTGGGAGGAGGTACCCATAAGATCTGTTGCAGGTGTGTGCGGGGAGGAGGCACCCAGAAGATCTACTACAGGTGTGAGCTCAGCTGGGGTAGACCCTATGTGTGGTCCGCGACTGTGGAACTCTACCCCTGTAGACTGAGTGGACAGCTGCGCTGGAGTAGGATCGAGCAGAGGGGTCCGTTGTAAGGAGGCAACCTGGTCAACCTGAGGTACCGGCTCTATCTCCATAGGTGCTGTCCCTGCAGCACCGGTACCACTAGTAACATCTTCACGTGGTGTCAGCCCGGACCGCTGCTGCTCACGCCCGCTCTTTGGGTCTGCCCCGTCCTGATGACTACTGGACTCGTCCCTAGGACTGAAGTAATGGTCATGGTCATCCTCCGGTGGGTCCTCGAATGAAGGACCTGAACTACGGGCCTGCGGCGTCGGCCTCGAACCCTGAAGACCCCGAATTAGATCCAGCAACTCCTGATGTTGTTGATCTCGTTTCTCATCAGTCTTGCGCACTTCCTCCCGTAAATCTCGGAATGCAGCCATCAGTTCTGTATACCCACCGTCCTGAAATGATTTCGAACTCTATCAGTACTAAAACGAGCATTTAATTTAAATAAAATAATGCGGTTCTATTATTTTTACGTACCTGATGATGCCCTCCAACGCCACCTACTGGATCAGCTTCAGGGCGAGGCTGTCTGGGTAAAGTGAATCGTACCCGCCTACGCCTCTTCAAGGGTCTCCCACTACGACCCTGCTGGTCTGAAACATCCATATCACTGGGTCCGGAATTCCGACCCTCCTCCTCACTGGGTCCGGAATATCGACCCTCCTCGTCACTGGGTCCGAAATACCGAACCTCATCCTCACTGGGTCCGGAATACCTACCCTCATCGTCACTAGGATCCGGACGGTGACCAGCTATATCGGATGCATCGGAATCATATAGACTGCCGCCCAAGTCTATGCCTTCAAAGTATCGTTGAGCCCTTTTAGCAGCCGTCGGGACCAATTCAGTCCGCGCAAACATCTGAAATCGGAGTTACATTAGTGTAATAGTGTACATACTAATAATTATAAATATTAAGTTCAATAATACTTACCCTTTCGATGAAAATGGAATCCAGCTTATCCCTCCTCGGTCGCTTAGTCAACTCCCATTTCAGAATACGGGGGGGAGATTGTTCCCCCTGCGGGTCCCACAGTTTCTGTTACGAAGTTCAGGGATAACCTCAAAAGCAAATATCTGCATAATAGATAAGTACGATAATAAGTAACAACATCAATGAAAAAAAAATTCAATTAAAGTACAGCTTCTAATTTTAAATTCTCGCCAACAGTGCATGCGATACACCGTATAAGTTGTAGGTCTCGACGGTGTGTGATGCACCCTTTTCTTGCTGCCTTTTTTCGAACCGCTCCCGTCGACCATCCAACGCATGCTTCCAACTATGTATGGATCGCCTATACAAGTGTGCGCCCCACGGGAACGCATCAAAAGTGTCCAAGTCCTCAACCAGGCGAAACTGCCATAGTGGGACTTTATCTCTCTCGTCCACCCCCATTAGTATCCAGTTGAGCATAAACAATAGGCATAACTTCACTGCATCATACTGCTCAGCAAAAACACCACTCCGCACCACTGCTCTCAGCTCTTCGAACTCAATGTCTCGACCCTGAAAGTAGCGCTCGTGTATGCCATTCTCTACCATAGCATAGCTCGCCGTGTAGGGAATCACTCCGAACTTCAATCCGGTGATTAGGCAGAACTCAACCTTTGAGAACCGGACCTCGTGCTTGCCCAACAAAAATCTCATCTCGTCTTCCGGGCCATCGTGATGTAACTCACGCAAAAGCAGCCGATGGACAATCCCAGCAGAAAAATGAATCTCCCGATGCATATGAAGGAAATGCCCAAAACATGACTCGGCATATCGACGTCGGTCTTCGATCTTTAGATCGTCAGGTACACTGTCAAGGGCTTGTCGATATCTTTCAGGTCATCGAAATGGTCATGCCTTGTAAGTTTTCCCTTGTACCATGCTCCCACTGGAGTTTTAAGCAAGTTCTGTTGCTGTTTCTTTGCCTGCATATACACAGAAAACACAGAAAACAAACATATAAGTTCATTAAAAGGCTCGAATAAAAAGGCACAACAGTGTATCAAAAGGCTCAGGTATAGTATCAAAAGGCTCGGGTAACGTATCAAAAGGCTCGGGTAGAGTATCAAAAGGCTCGGGTAAAGTATCAAAAGGCTCAGGTAACGTATTAAAAGGCTCGGAGTTAACAAAAGTTTGGTAACATTTCAAAAAGCTCGGGGACAGTTATAAAAGGCTCGGGGACACTGAAAGGCTCGGGGACAGTTATAAAAGGCTCGAAAATGTTTTAAAAGGCTCGGGAACAGTTATAAAAGGCTTGGGGACACTAAAAGACTCGGACAGTTATAAAAGGCTCGGAGATGGTTATAAAAGGCTCGGAAATTTTTTAAAAGGCTCGGGAACAGTTATAAAAGGCTCGGGGACACTAAAAGGCTCGGATAGTTATCAAAGGCTCGAAAATGTTTTAAAAGGCTCGAAAAATTTTTAAAAGGCTCGGGAACAGTTATAAAAGGCTCGGGGACACTAAAAGGCTCGAGGATAGTTATAAAAGGCTCGAAAATGTTTTAAAAGGCTCGGGGATAGTTATAAAAGGCTCGAGGATAGTTATAAAAGGCTCGGAAATTTTTTAAAAGGCTCGGGAACAGTTATAAAAGGCTCGGAAACCCAGAACATCATCGTCTACATAACTTTTTTTCAGAAACCTAAACCCTAACCTAACCTACCCGAGCCTTTTCAAACAAACATAATCAACAAACAAAAATCAAATAAAACCTAATCTATATCATCGAAATGGCAGGCAACAATCATGAATCAAAGATCAAAAAGCATCGATGAAGATAACTAACCGTAGAAACACTTCGCCGCTGAACTCTGTTAGATGCCATCACTGTAGCTTCGTCGCCGGTCAACTTTCCGTCGGATTTTGGTCGCCTTTAGGTCTGACCGCCGCCTGGTTTTCTCTCTCTTGGGTTTTTCTCTCAACGTTTGAAAACAAAGCAAAGCGACAAAAAAGGGTATTTTTGTCTGGTAACCGAAACTGGTGCCTTTTAAACTTAAGTTACTAAACCACTGACACTCTTACAAAAGGCGCCCCATATAGTGCTATTTAATTTTTGACCCCATGTTGGAAATCCTAGCAACCACAAAGAGGAGATTAAAGTTGGGGGGTGTCTAAAATAAGCGAAAATTAAATAGCTTTTTGTTTAGCTATCTGGAGCAGTGTGTTTGGGGTATCTCTGGAATGATGGCTTGAGTATTGAGTATGTTATGTTTTTGGGTTGTTTGCGGTTGCTAGCTCGTTTTGGTGTCTTTGTTGCGGGCTATTTTGTTTGGCTTAATATCCTTAATATCCTTATTCCAACATTTAATGATAATCTGTTATGTTTTAACTCCACTTGCCCTTTGAGAAATGAACCCAAGCATATTAAGCTTGAACAACAACTATTACTAGGCCTTCAAGTGGCTTCTACCGTTCAACAAAACTCTTGAAGTTATTGGAAGAGCTTCTGCCTTCATTGATGCAATTGATGAGTTGTTCCTTCAAATTCACAGCATTTGTTTTGTACATTTCATTTTCCAGCAATTCCTTCACCTTTCTTTCGTCGTCTCTCTTGAACCCAATCCAACATTCCAAAAAGATTAATTTCACAAACGTCTAATTACACGCATATGGACTTTTTACCAAATATTACACAAACATCTCCTACCATCAGCTGACTTCCATCCAAACTAACCATTAACCAGATTTTTAGTATTAAAAGTCCAAAATACCCTTAGTTACTTATTTATACTTTATTTTGTTCTCTTTAAAATAAAATAAATTATATAAAAATATTTTAATTATATTTTTTTTCAAAAAAAATTAAAAGACAAAAATATTTAAAACAAAAAATATAGACTTTAAAAAAATTAGAAAAAGGAATAAAAGAAAATTTTTAAGAAAAGAAATGGAGAACATATCTCAAATACGTCATCGTTGGGACTTGGATCCACAATCATGTAAAACAAAACTGGATTTTAAGTTTTTGACATTAAAATACAATCCTTATTGATGATTGAAAATTGAATAAAATTGTTGAACCCCATTTATTGCTAAAAATCTTGTGGCTTGAATGGAATCCTATTGATGATTGAAAATTGAATATAATTGTGGTTTGCTGGTTTATGAATCATCAATAATGATTGTATTTTAATGTTAAACTTAAAATCCAGTTTTGTTTTTCATGATTGTGGATCCAAGTCCCAACAATGACGTATTTGAGATATGTTCTCCATTTCTTTTCTTAAAAGTTTTCTTTTTTTTCCTTTTTCTAATTTTTTTTAAGTCTAAATTTTTTTGTTTTAAATTTTTTTGTCTTTCAATTTTTTTTTTTTTGAAAAAAAAAAATTATTTGTATTTTTATATAATTTATTTTATTTTAAGGGGAACAAATAAAGCATAAAATAAGTAACTAAGGGTATTTTGGACTCTTAATATTAAAAATCTGGCCAGCGGTTAGTTTGGATGGAAGTCAACTGATGGTAGGTGATGTTTGTGTAATATTTGGTAAAAAATCCACATGTGTGTAATTAGACCTAAACTCAGGGGACGTTTGTGCAATTACTCCTTCCAAAAATTATGGATATAGTTTACTTTGTGAAATTGGTCAAAATATTCTTGGAATTGGGTTTGATCAAAAATAGTTAGCGGAGGCCCACAAATTCTATTGCCCACAAAGCTGGATTAATTCATTAAAGCTTTGCAATCAAGTGCTAGAAGGAATTTTCCCATAGTTCATAGGTTCAAGTAACTTAAAAACGAAAAATTTGAAAAACCTTGTGTGATTTCACTCGAAAGCTGGTTTATTGAAAAAAATCAATGGATTCAAGTATGTCATAGCACCAATGCCCTCAGGAATTCTTCCGGATAATTTATTGTATGACAAACTCAGTGATCATAATGCTTCAAGATCAGTCACTTCAATAGGAATAGCGCACTCCAAAGAAATTATTTTCTGAAAGGTTCATACAATTCTTAGGGTATCTCCAATCCATAACACCATTTTGGTATCAAAAGATAATATTTAGGAAATATGTTTACAACAAATCTTTTTCCACTATAAAATTCTATATCAAATTTTATACTAAAAGAGCATCTTTAAATAATATTCTCTGAATAAATATATATATTTATTGATGAAATTGGATTGACCTAAAAGGGAAAAAACATCACAAGCAATCATATGCTGAAAAACCCCTAGGTAGTATCCTGAAATATATAAATAAATAAAAAGAGTGACAAAAGTAATAGCAAAACATCACAAAACAGAGGATGCGGCCCCCAAAAACCCAAAGGCACGCAAGCTACATAAGAAAAATAAAGTTAGGAAAACCTAAAAGATTCTCTACCCATGCAGTCATTACCAACAAACGGAGAATGGATTGAAGGAGTGGAGGACCACCAGGAGTTAAAAGGAAGACACAAAGCATGCTTAGAGAGAGCATCCGCCACCTGATTTCCTTCCCTGAAGATATGAGAAACCTAAAACTCCATATGCGAGATCTGATAAATGCAGCGCTGCCAAGCTTGACGAACACCTCAGGTAACCTAATTAGATCTATCTGAAAGAAGCTGAACAACAAAAGAAGAATCAATCTCAAGCTAGATCCTATGCCAGCCTAACTTCCAAACATAATAGATGGCTAAAGAAGCCGCAAGGAGCTCAACCTCAAAAGCAAAAACCTAACCAAGGGAGACCTCGAAACAGGCCTTAACAAAAGATCTACAAGTCCGAAAAACACCCCTACAACCCCCCCCCAGTTAGTGAACCCAAAGCTGCACCATCCGTGTTAACCTTGAACCACCCCAAAGCCAGGGGCGACCAGACCACATTCCTGATAACCGGAGCCTTACCAGGATGACCATTGAGGCTAAACCGACGAAGAATTAGCAGATCACCAACACAATTACGTACACAGTCGATACCTAAACACCATAAACAGAGCGCCAAACAAGAGATAAATCAACCCTGAAGTTAACAGATTTCCCTTCAAAAATCCACTGGTTACGGGAATGCCACACACTCTAAACCACCGCATGAATAGAAACTTTCTACAAAATCTTAATCTAATCACTGAAAGAAATAGACATGACTTGTTTGAAAAAAGAACCTCAAGTGTCAGTGGAAACACGCCTCTAAAAAGCGGAGAAAACCATCTCTCAAAGAGTAGCAGTCAGAGGGCACTTTAGAAAAAGATGATCTACTGATACTGAGCTAGCTCCACAAACACTACAACTTGAAGTTAATTGAAAACTGGACCTGTACAAACGATATTCGGTGGAGAGTCTATCAAGCAAAAGACGCCAAGGCAGAATCGAACAAACCTGCTTAATCCAAGTTATAAAAGTTAAATGTATAATTAATAAGTAAATTTAATAAATTAAATATGTATATCAACATTTGTTTCATTTTAAAGATCTCAATAAAATCTTTCAAATGGTATTTTTTTTAGAATAAATATTATTATAATTAAATATGAGATAGTTAAATTAAGAATAGTAAAAAAATATAAAAACATTGATTTGACATATATAAAAAAAAAATGTTAATGATTTTGCCACCTCAGAAATGCGCCTTTCTTTGTTACATCTTGTTATTAATTTTGCTGGCTATGCTGTCTATGCTGTGTCTAGGAGCTATTAGTGCATTTGGTAGCTTGTTTGATGTGGCCTCTTCACGTGGTTGGTTTCTGCAAGAGAATAATTTTTTCACGTGATGATACCAAAAACATATCTTGTTATGCTAAGGTTATCTCCGATGGAGAATCACCAAATTGATATAAAAAGGGAATCTTTTAATAATATTTTTTCATTAAAATTTTCTCCACTCAAATACATCAAACACCAATTTAATGTAAAAGAGTATTTTTATAAGAATATTCTTTCAATAAATTTTATATAATATTAATTAATTTTTATTAATTATCTTAAATAAAATTAATTAATTTTTTTTTACCATTATTAAAAAAGACTTTATACAATGCTAATTAATTTTTTCCCATCTAATTTTCCATATCTAGTGTTATTATTATCGAGCTTTTTTTAATGTTAAGTTATCTTGTTATTTGCTTTATTTTAGAGTTGCACTTATCTCTATTTTGCTTACAATTTTCCACTCCAATCAGTGCGCCAAACTCAGCGCTACTTTGTCTGTACCCTTTTTTTTGCACCAAAAGATGCGCAGTCTCTCTCTTCTCTCTCTTCTGCGCCACTTTGATGGCTGCTTTTTCTTTATTTAGTCCCTCAATTTTTATTTATTCACGTATTGACCATTATTCAATAAAATCTATTATGATTGTATCCCTTATTTAAAAGTTTTGTGGTTTCATAGTTTTACCCATATTAAATCAAATGTAATATAATTGTATCCTTTTAATTATCTAATGGTTTTGGGTTAATTTATATTTGTTTTAATTTAATTATTATTTAAATTAATATTTATAATCAACTAAAATTAAGTATATAATACAAAAATTACTAAATGACATTAATAAAAAAAACACTAAATTGAAAACAAACAATTAATTAAAGCAACACACAACAATAATAAAAACTTGAAGGGAAAATACATGAGAAATTACAACAACAATTTAGTAATCTGAGAGATAATTTATGGATCCTCCAAGATCATTGAAATATTGACTAAAAGAACCAGTGGTATTTTGAGATCCTTGGCCTTGTTGAGCTCTTTTTGCCAAAATGCTTGATCGTTCAGTTCGTACAAACTCGTGTACGCTTGGATCTTGTTCGGATGTCAAATCTTTTAGAAAAACCTTATTTTCCTCCCTAATTCTTTCACGACTCATTTTTTTTTTGCCTCCGTTTGAGCTTGAATCATTTGGATTTCTAATTTTTTTTGCCTATCCACGGTGCCGTGCTTATACATTTCCTTGAGTTCTGGACTATCCTGTATGATAGATTCAATTAATGCAATATTTTAGTTAATTAAATTTAATTTCTTAATTTACTAATTTATTAATTTCTTAACTTTTCGTAATATTATGTTAATTTCTTGACTTATCGTAATATTATGTTAATTAAGGAGTAAAATGTTAATTGTTGAGAAATAATAAAAAAATGGAATATTTAGGGAATATTCTTTTTAGAGTAAGATTTGGTGCAAAAGGTTAGAGTTGGAAAAAAAAAATCGATGTAAAAGTTGTTGTATTTTACTGCAAAGCTGCAACAAATTAGTGCAATGGGTTGGAGATGGTCTTAAAGTGGCACTTTCTTCTTCTTTGAATCGATAAGCTTTTCTTCACTTGTGATGAGCAGCCAGCTGTCTTCTTAGTGTACCTAGATTCATTTTTCTCCAACTGCAGTGTAAAAATATTTCCATCCAACTTTTTCTTTGGATTCTTCCAAAGGTAGGAGCATGTAATTCATATTTGGAGACATTTTACCGGTAACACATGAATAAAAACCAATATAAACCACCAATTAAAATAAATTGAATATATTACAACTTAAAGACGATCTAAAATGCAGATAGCTAGAATCAAGAATTACAGGTAAATTCAAATAAGCGATTTGTCAAATTCCATTAAC
Source organism: Acer campestre (assembly GCA_954870605.1). Classification (NCBI taxonomy): domain Eukaryota; kingdom Viridiplantae; phylum Streptophyta; class Magnoliopsida; order Sapindales; family Sapindaceae; genus Acer; species Acer campestre. The sequence goes on along the minus strand of OX940801.1, from coordinate 47,617,356 downwards.
CATACATTACATATTATATTATTAGAGGAGATCATTGAATTGCATTCAGTTAATCGTATACAGATACAGTGGCTACAAACCTTCAAGCAAATTGAAACCTATGCAAATTATTACTCCTCATTAATGAGTTTCTGGAATCGAGAAGGAAACTTTGGTAATCTTTGAAATCCTCTGAAAACTAGCCTGACAAGTTTAGGAAGTGCGTTTCTAGTCTTCACTGAAACCTTTTGTAATCTATCCAATTGTTGAAGATACAACACCCTTAGTTCCAGGAAACATCGGGGTTTAAATTCCAACACTTCCCCAATGTATGCATCAACCAGCCTGAGCTCCACAAGACAAGGCAAAGCTTGGAGGGCATCAAGAGGGCTATTCTGTAATTTGGAACCTTTAAGACATATACGTTCAAGACTCTGCAATGAGCTAATCCACTGTGGAATGTCTTGTAAACGACCTCCTAAACTTATACGGCGAAGGAAAGGAGGAGGTTTACTTACACTATCCAGATAAAGAAACCCCACTTCATTATCTCTGTAGGCTGCTGTGACAGATAAAGAGGAAAGATACTCCATGCTTTGGATGGACGCGCACAAATCCATTCCATCTTTAGTTTTAAGCTCTGTGATCCCTAGTTTCCTGAGTTCAATCAAATTTCCCAACTCTCTTATGATCCTCCGATTCTTCTCGTTGGCCTTGACAAGAGACAGCTTCCGTAATGATTTTAAACGTTCAAATCCTGAAGGCAACTCGACTCCTTCACGAGCTTCATCAACACCTTGTCTTTGGTCCACTAAAAGATACAGCAAATTCTGAAGTTTCAGGATTTTCTTGGGCAACTTCTTGACACATGTTTGTCTAAGGTCCAAAGCCTCAAGGCTGTGAAGTTTCTTAATACATCTTGGAACTTTTTTTATGTTTGTATTCCTGAAACTTAAATACCTTAGGAGTGTGAGTTTGACAACCTCTTCAGGAAAAGATTGCAAACCTGAATCTTCAAAGTCCAAAACTCTCAACAATCTAAATTTGTTGAGCAATTCCTCAGCTTTTAATTCGGAGTCTCTCCTGAATGCCATCAGGGTACGAACACGAGATAAGTCCTTGCTTGGTAAGGAATTGGTGAATCCATTGTGAAGAGATAAGCGCCTGCTTTTCTCAACTGGAATTGTACTGTTTGGTGTCGGCAGAACGGTGCAGAAAATATTCAATTCAGACTTGTCAAGGATGAAGTCTCGCACAGGTTGAGGAACCCCAAATCGTCTACCATCGACATAAACCAAGTTCTTTTCAATGAGTTTGTTGAGGTATTCATCAGCCACATCCTCCTTTGTCTTGTTCCTTCCCTCCTCCTCTATGAACCGCTCAGCTATCCACAAGCGAAAAAGTCTTCCACGCGTAACAAAATAGTTCTCAGGGAAGTTACAGAAGTACAAGAAGCAGTACCTGAGATTTGGGGAAAGATTGTTGTAGCATTTATCAATGCCAAGTGATTCATTTTCTTGTTTCCCACCACGAGAACTCGAGGCTTGTTCAGGGGGGGGGGGGGGGGGGGGGGGGGGGGGTGGGGGGTGGGGAATGCGAAAAGGATCAAAGTTTTTTATTTTTTGAATCTTGACCTCGATATCCTCCATACGCGAGGACAATCTTCGGACAGCCATTCGGTCTTTGACAAAATGACCAGTATGATGAAGATATTTGGTGATTCTATGCTCATGAAAGTGTTCAGGCACTTCAAGCATGAACTCTTCAATAACATCCTCGATCTCGTAGGCCACATCACGCACTTGTTGAACGCGATCCTTGAATCCTTCGGTGCCTTCTCTTCCTTCTGTATCGATCAGGTAAGCTTTCATGGTGTTCAGGAAATTTTTCGCTGCATCGACATCAAACTGTGAGCTACTTAGATCTACACGTTCGACTATATAACCAAGTATATTTATTGCTGCATAAACTGAGTACTCTTCCATTTTAATTAGTCTCTCTCTGTAATCAGTTGTCTATAGTACTGATTTAAAACTTTCCGGCTGCCATTAATTTTCACTGCACAAATAAAAGGAAAAGAAAAAAAATGAACATATTGTGGAAAATATCAATTGTAAAAGACCATAATATGTGAAATGTTATTTTATAATCTGAGCCTATTTTGCTAGAAGCCAACTAGATTCCTGAGATGTAATTTTCAAGCAAAAACAATTGCTTCACTACTAATAACCTACCCAAACATGAAAGAAAAAAGAAAAAAAGAAGAAGCTAACAGTTATATATATATATATATATTGACACTATCTAACAGGTATATTATTTCTACACATAATTCAAAAGAAACTGGACATGTTATATAGATGAGAACAAAAACCAATAAAAACTAGCAATGAAAATAAACTTACTTGACAATTTTGATCAGTTTTACTGGTGAGTGGGATTCCAGTACTCCTCTGGATTTGAAAATGGAAGCATTCAAGCAATTATAGATAGGAAAACCTGGAAAACATGGGTGGGTGCATGATACTGTTAAAATATTCTAATGGACCTGCAACTCTGCAAGCTATTATTAATAGGAAAACATATTCTTCAAAATAAATAATAAATAAAAATAAAAAAGGAAAACGTTGAAAATATGGGGGACTGGGTCCATAAGAATTAAATTCTTATGAACCCACGGTGGATAATACTAGTAAGAATATTCTTTTTGTTAAATTCTATTAACATTTTTTCATAGTGTCTTTGCCATCATCTTGGACAAAGTCATGTGACTAGACGTCTGGACCCATCGATCACAATCTGTGCGATCATTCTTTATCTTGTTTAAGTTAGAAAAATGTTCAAGTTAGTGTATCATGATATAATTTTGTGAGGATATTGAATGTGAGCCACTTGTTTTACATACTTTGACTCAAGTGTGTATGCATTTGTCAAAACCAGTGGCTCACATTCAATATCCTGATAAAGTTATATCAAGATGCATTGACCAGATCAGGACCAGTTTAAGTTATATATATATATAGAGTAATTTTCCAACGAAAACTTTTTACGATGCATATTTTAAGCACCTTTGATGAAATTGCATGGAATATATTGAATCTTGATTTGATTTTTTATATGATGATGAAAACATTGAAATACATTTATGAAAAATTAAAAAAAAAAAAAATCAAGTGCAAGAACCAATTTTTTTTCCGATTTTTTTGAAGATAAAACATTTAAAAATAAGGAAATATAAGAAAAAATAGTTCTCGAATCCAAAAAAATTTCTAAATTTTTACCAATTTTGTATTTTAATTTTCTTAAGATGCATACAAAAAATCTCATCGAAAAACATTTGATTACATGCAATTTCACAAATGGTGCTTAAAGTATGCATTGTAAAAGTCTTCATTGGAAAATTACTATATATATATATGTAGGGGGGGGGGCTTCTCTAGTAAGGACGTCATGAAATTATAAATTAAATACATCCAATAACAGCACATTAATATTGGGTGTGAGAATTTATTAATGTGGGGCTGTGGACCCAATGTATTCTATATATATTGTGATTCATTCTAATCAACTAAGAGCTTCTCCAACCCTGCGCTAAATCCCTCTTCATCTTCAAGTTGCCACGAAATCACCGCCAAAACGGGCTCCAACCCATCGCCAAAACCCTCGCTATCTAAGGAAGATGAACAATGCCGCGCAATATATTGCGTGGCATTGTTCATCAGCACAAATACTGTGTTTTTTTTGTTTTTTTGTTTTTTTTTGTTTTGATCCCTTAACTTTTATACAATCACGTTTTTACCCTATTTTTAAAAACATTTTCTGATTATATCCTTCATTAAAAGGTTTTGTGTATTCACAGTTTTACCCTAATAAATTAAATTTATTCCAATTTGGTCCTTTTTATTATTTAATGATTTTGTTTTGATTTAATTATTATTGATATTAACATTTTTAATAAATTAAAATGAAGTGTATAATTAAAAAATTTAAATGCCATTTTTTTTTAATAAATCACTTCATTCCTACATTAATTCAAAAGTTTGAAATGCAATTTTTTTGTTAATAAATCACTTCATTCCTACATTAATTAATAAAGCAAAATACATTAATTGATAAAAACATTAAAAACGAAATACAAACTTCATAGTGATAAAATAAATTACCACTAATTGGAATACTCTAAAATTAAGGTAAAATACAACATAAATTATTTTTATACACTTTTTATTATTTTTCTTTTTTATTTTATGAAATGTAATGTTTAAGTTATTTTAATAAAAAATACAATATTTTACCGAATTAAATTGAATTTCTATTAATGTATTAATTTCATAATTTCGTATTGTATTGCAATATTATGTTAATTATGAGGTGAAATGTTAATTGTGAAGAAATATTTAAAAAAGGGAAAGAAATGGAATATTCCCAGGAATATTCCTTATAGAAATAAATTTGAAATAGTGGATTGAAGATGGAATTGAGTTATTTTAGTGCAAAACTTGCACCAAATCCACTATTTGAGTTGGAGTTGCTCTAAGATTCTAAGAGCATCCCCAACGTATAACATAAAATTTTACATCAATTTGGTGTTAAAAGGGAATTTTGGGAGGATATATTTATATCAAAAAAAAAAAAATTCACTTCAATATTTCAAACTAAATTTTAAATTAAAAGAGCATCTTTAAATAATATTTTCCCAATAAATCTTTAAATTATTATAAAATTTTAAATTGGTTAAATGTATAATTAATAAGTAAATTAGTTAAATTAAATATGTATATCAATATTTGTGTCATTTTAAAGATCTCAACGAGATCTTTCCTACGATATATTTTTTTCGGAATACATATTGTTATAATTAAGTATGAGAGGGTTAAATTGATAACTTTTAAAAATAAAATGAGTGATGTGATATTTAGAAAAAAAAAAAAGATTTGGTGTGGCTACATGACACACCAAATTTGGGGAGTCTCCGTATCTACACCAAATTTTTTAATTTTTTTTTTTTTTTTTTTTTGAATCACGGGTGTCCCTACTCATCTCACATGTTGGCAACCGACAGTTGAGTAAGATTAATTCTGGTTGGGGCGGGTGGGTATTGTAACCTGCCGGCCACGGGTGCTGTCAGTGGGAATTGAACTTGGGCAGAGCCCGAACGATTCGCCCCACGTCAATGCAAGTGCCTTACCGCTGTACCACACCATGTGGTTTGTTGAGATATAGTGTTTTGTTGGACTTGATTTTTACATCAAATTGATGTTTTTGATATGTTTAGTGTGTTGATTGGAGTTGTTCTAAAAATTATATATTATAGATAGTTACCGGTATATAAAAAATATATCTTTAAATATTTTAAAATTTTTAATAAGTTCGAATTTTTGACATTTTCTCTAAAACTGATATTTATTCGTTTATCCTAAGGTGCCAAAAAATATTTCATACTTAAGTCTTGAGCCACACTCATAGAGGTGTCAAAATTACCCATTGGTCCGGGGACCCAAACCATTAGGAGTGGGTTAAACCGTACCAATTAAGTCCCCGCCCCGCCTTGTCACCGTACCCTGTTATATATATATATATATATTTGAAGCATGTAATTGGTATTGGAATTAACTCTTAAAAAAAAAAAAAAAAAAAATAGTACTGTGACTACCGTCTTCAGAAAACATAATTTTCCTTCATTTTTTCCCTTTGAATAACATAATTTTCCCTCTCATTTTTTCCCATTTTTCCCTCCATTGAAACACTACTCCATTCCAGATCATTAAATATAATATACCCCACACTATTATTTTCATATTATTCAATAATATTTATATGATCTTCATCAAAAAGTCATTAAAACAAAAATACATTAATGGGATGGGGATGATATGAGGTAAAAAACCGACCCCCTAATGGGGAATCCCTGTACCCACACCATTTCTTTAAGACGGGTATTCATAGGGGATGGTATTTCTCATACTAATTGATATTAGGGATGGTATTGAAATACCCGTACCCGACTCGTACCATTGACATCCCTACACACTCAGCCATAGTCCCACACACAAAGCAATCATATTTACATGTTTCATTTCAAGTTCTCATAAAAGTAGATCGGTGGTAAACAATGATAATTCAGTCTGACAATGTCTCATACTCTCAGACTAAAATCGTTGTATCACATGTGGTATATGAAAAAAATTAAAGAAAGATTTATATTAATTTAAAATTCTTATTACATATATATATAGTCAATCTATAGAACTCCGGTATACTATACATAGTTAAAATTTTATATGTTTTCATGACTTTTTTGATGTGATCACATTAATTCATATGTGATCACATACAACTCACATGTGACCATATTAAAATTTAAATCTTGTTTTGTTGTAATCACATTTAACATATATGCGATAAAATTATATACATGCGATCGCATGCTATTCACGTAAACAATATTTCCGGTGCACCATACATTAGTGTTCTATAGATTGTGCCATATATATATACAGTCATTTTCTCCTCAGTGTGCACTGATATAAAATACATCCGTACATTGTATGTGGGTCATAGATTATGAATAAGTATGAATAAGTGCATACGGACTAAATCAAAGCTGTTGAATTTAATGGCCCACACGTAAAACACTGATATATATTTATCGGTGTTCATCAAAGAGATTTTTTTTTTTTAATTTCATATATATATATATATATATTACACACTTTTTTGGTGAGGGGTCCCATAAATTAACTCAAGGGAAAATTGTATTTTAGTCCCTGTAGTTTGTCTTAATCTGGGTTTAGTCCACAGTTTTTTGGTATTGTAACTTTCAGTCCATTTGTATTCTGACAATATGAATTCCAGTCCCTACCGTCTAATTCTGTTAGGGTTCCGTCAAGTCAACGAGGGTCAATGAGGGTAAATAGGTAAATTCATCAGTGGGGACAGGAAGGGTAATTAGGGCTGAAGGGTAATTAGGTAACTTGATATATATAATTAATAATATATTAAATAAAAAAACAAATGAGTGGATGAGATCATGCCACGTCATTTTACTAAATATTAAAAAATATATATATATTAATTTTTTTCAATTTACCCTAATTTTATCGAAGAAATTGGAAATCAAATCAAAGAAATCCCTAATTTTATTCTTTTTCTTTCACCATCATATCCAAATCCATCAATCTTATTCTCTATCTCTCATCACCACCACCACCACCATCAACCACCTATTGTCAACCACCTAGAAGCCGTGAAAGCAGAAGAAGAAGAGAGAGATCTTGTCGTCGTCGTCGTCACTGCTTCCGGTTGTCGTCGTCGCTTCCGGTTGTCACCTTCGTCGTCGTCGAATTGATTTGGATTTCATGGATGGTGAATCGGTGGTTTGGGGGTTTGTATTTGGGTTTTTATTTGTTGCAAAAATGAGTGGTCATGGGTATTTAGTTGGTGGTGCTGATGGGGTGCCATGAAGAAGATGGTGGAGATGGGTCTTTGGTGCCGTGAAGAAGATGAAGGAGAGGTGGGTGACAGAGAGAAGAAGATGAAGATGGTGCCATGAAGAAAAAGATGGTGGAGATGGGTCTTTGGTGTCGTGAAAAAGATGAAGATAGAGGTGGGTGACAGATAGAGAAGAAGATGAAGGTGGTGCCGTGAAGAAGAAGATGGGTATTTGGTTGTATTTGGGTTTTTGTTTTTTAGTTTTGGGAGAGCATTAGGGTTAGAAGAAATTTCAGTGCAGGGACAGAAAATGTGCATTTCATTTATTATTTTACTTGAATTTATTTGGTTTATTTGGTTTATTTTGCTTGAATTTGTTGATGTATTTGTGCTTGTGCTTGTGATGTGTTTGTTACTTGAAATTTTTACTTGAATGTGGATTTCGAATTGGGTTGGGTCTGGGTGATGATTTTTTTTTTTTTTTTTTTTTTTCCGTTCTTGATTTCTGTTTGATTTTAATTTGATTTAGGTTTGATTTTAATTGACTTCGATTTGATTTCGAATTGATTTTGGTTTGATTTTAAATTTATTTCAGTTGATTTTGGCTTCAAGTTGATTTTGTTTCCTTGATAAAAGATCTGCAGATCAATTTTTTTTTTTTTGTTTTTAAAATCTTTTTTATTTTTGTTCTACACCATATTTACTATATATATATATATATATATTTCGTCTTTAAATTCCTTTTTTTTTTTTAATTTCTGTTTTCAAACTTTAATAATAATAAAAAAAAAAGATATGGCAGAATTCTTTTTTTTTATGGATACTGGTGATGTTAATTTGATTTTTTCCACGAGTGAAGATTTTTTATTTTATTTTATTGTTTTGTTTTGTTTTATTTTATATTTATTTGTTTTTCTATATCTGTTATATATATATTTATATATTAAATATGTTTTTAATTTTTAATCAAGGGTAAAATGGTCATTAAATGAGTATCAGACAGTCAGAGGGGCATTAATGTATTTTAGTCCGACTGACATGGCAGAATCTGTCTTTTGATGGATTCTGTCATAGAAGGACTAAAAGCTACAATAAAAAAAAATATGGATTAAACCCAGAATAAGGCAAACTATAGGGACTAAAATGCCAATTCCCCCATTAACTCAATTTCGGGATCCTACTTGTTGAAAAGTCAGAGTTGCCTTACTTTCGCTTTTCCATAACGCTTTTTATCTTCTCTCATGCAATTTCCAGGAATATGCCTCCCCTTATCGAAATTCAGATCTCATTTAACTTTTCATTAAAAAAAAAAAATTAGAATAAAATCGATGGATTTCATCAACATCCTTATTTTGTGTAAAAATAAAGAGTGTGAGAATCAATCTATATTTCTATATATATGGTCAATCTATAGAATTCGAGTGTACACAGTTAAAAATTTATATATGATCATGACTTTTTTAATATGATCACATCAATTTATATGTGATTACATACAACTCATATGCGACAAAATTAAAATTTAAATCTATATTATTGTAATAATATATTTTTTAAACTGCACGATTTTATAAAAGGAGGGCAACAACCCAACCAAGCAAAGAACCAAACAATCAACAACAAAATAGGACTCGACCAAAACAGGACACCTGACAGACAGGGCAAAAATACACAAAAAGCAGAGCCCCAACCACAGAGGAAAACACAGCCACTAAGGAAGAAACAAAGCAGGGGCCTGTGAACGCGGGGAGAAACATCAATCAATCCATCTGAAAATGTCGCCTTTCAAGCTAGAACCCTTCAATTTTTGATGAGGGGTCCCATAAATTAACTCAATTCCGGGATCCTACTTGTTGAAAAGTCAGAGTTGCCTTCCTTGTTGAAAAGTCAGGGTTGCCTTATTTTCTCTCTTCCATAACGCGCGCTTTTTATCTTCTCTCATGCAATTTCCAGGAAAATACCTCATCCGATCGAAATTCAGATCTCATTTAACTTTTTATTCAAAAAAAAGAAAAAAAAAAAAGATCAAAATTGATGGATTTCATCAACATCCTTATTTTGTGTAAAAATAAAGAAGGTGAGAACCAATCTATGAACAGATTGTCCTCGCGTATGGGAATGAATATCATCATAAATAATTTTTGTTTTTTGTCAACTAAAAATAATAGTCATAGAAAGTGATATTTGATGACTAACTTTTTATGACCATTTGCAATAATTCTTAATGTGACTATTATTTTTATATATAAAAACTATGAAAAATGTATCAGATATGAAATTGTAGTAGAATGGTAAAAGTAATATTATAGGGCCCGTGAGGAGGTAGTGGCCTGGTGGAACGTAATTTTTTAAAGACTATTAAAGCGTTACAAACTTTGTGAAAAAAAAAAAATAGTTGCAATAAGCATTTAATAACTAAAATCATACTTAAAAATTAGTTATAAATATGCTTTTTCTTGTAGATATTAACTCAATTTCGGGATCCTACTTGTTGAAAAGTCAGAGTTGCCTTACTTTCTCTCTTCCATAACGCTTTCTATCTTCTCTCAATTTCCAGGAATATATCTTACTTGATCGAAATTCAGATCTCATTTAACTTTTCATAAAAAAAAAAAAAAAAAAAAAATCAGATCAAAATCGATGAATTTCATTGACATCCTTATTTTGTGTAAAAATAAAGAACGTGAGAACCAATGTATATTTATACATATAAATTATATAGAATTCTTATGTCTGAAGGCATGATATTATTGGATTAGTAAATGAACATATTGAATAATTTTTCGGACACATAGAGGTGGGAATGTGGGATGCTTGCTTTTATGAACTTGGAAGATGTGATTTTTTTTTATTTTTTTTATTTTCCTGAAATGGACGCATAGTCTCAGATATGCATTGAATTGAGTTAATACTTAATGACAGCTATTAGAAAGCACTCTCTAACTGTATCGATTTGGCTCTTTGTGGAGTGAATGACAGCTATTAGAAAGCACTCTTTTGTTTTCATTTCAAACAATAATTCAATTTGGCTGAACAGTATGGTTTTTGAAAGGTTGGTGACTGGTGAGTGGTGGAAAGTGAAGCAGAGATGTTCAAAATTGACCAGGCATATATCACCGCCCACCAAAAAAAAAAGCTAAATTGCCCACATACGAACCGGTGGCAAATATTTTGCCATGGAATTCTGTTGTAATTTTTTCTTCGATGGTTATAATATACGGTAAAACTTTTTATCACGGTAGTATTTATAACACTCTTTTATCACCGATTTTTCTCCGCTTTGTAAAATGTCACTTTTTTTTTATAATCTTAGAGCAACCCCAACAGACTTGTCAATTGAGATTGTTGAAAAATTTAGATGAGCCACATCAGCAGATATGGCTCCAACAGACTAGTCAAACTGTATTCTTCAATTGAGAAAATCTTTCTCACTCTTCAATATTGCCGAGTGATTTCTCACTCTTCAGATTTTATTTTATTATTTTTTATAACCATCATTAATTACTACACCAACTGTCTTTAACAACTGTGTCTGATTTTAAATTTAAACAACTCTTTTCAACCATTTCAAACAGCTCAATTTTAACACAACTTGTAAACAACAAACAACTATATTTCAACGGCTATGAAATTTTTTCACCCAATAAATATCATTAAATCTTAACTAAAAATTTTACCATAATTTTTATTATTTCAAATTTACTCATTTTTTTTCACTACATCTTATCAAATGGATCAATTTGATCATCCAGAATTTTCTACACAATATCCAAATTCATCCCAATTTATTGAATCATCTTCACCACCAATTCCACCCAGTTTTATTTCACAGAAAAAACGCGGAGAGGCTTTTTCAGTGGAGGAGGATAAACATCTTGTTTCATCATGGTTAAATATTAGTTTGGATGCTGTACAAGGAAACGATCAAACTCACAAAAGTTATTGGGTTCGAGTGTGGGAGTACTTTCACAAATACAAGAATTTTGAATCGGATCGGGATGACAAATCGTTGATGCAACGTTGGTCAAGGATTCAACAAGCCACAAACAAATTTCATGGTTGTTTCACCCAAATTGAAAATAGACAACAAAGTGGTGTGAATGAACAAGACAAGGTACACATTTTTTTTTTCCTTTTTATTCGGTAACATTAAGTTTTTTTTTTCAAGAACATTATTGTTCACATAGTTATGTTTAGAAGATAGATGGAATCTTGACTTGGCCTTTTTGTTTGAATAATATTCACAATAACATGAATCTTAGTAACCCTTGTTTAATGGTCACACCATAAAATGTTAATTGGTATAGATTTCTGTATATTTATGTAATATCATTATCTAAAAAAAAAATTATCTAGTGGACGCATGTGTTTGAATTTTAACCAAATGCAGATGTTGAATTGAACTAAGTTATATGTATCCCAAATGAATGAGATTTGATCCCATTAGTAATAGTATTTAATAATTAGCATAATATGTATATATTTTGATACAGTGAATGATTTAATTAAGTAATTAACACAGAAAAAAAAAAAAAACAGAAAACTTTCATAAAAACAAGTTATAAATAAATTTTAATTTTGTTTTTTTATTGAATTTGCAAGTTGTTGTTTCAAATCCTATATATGATCTAGTTGTTTTATTTGATTAAGATTCTTTCAAATCTTTGTTTTGAAAAATCTTTTTAAAATTTTGTTTTGAAAAATCTTTTTAAATTTTTTCTGTTAAAGCAGGTACACATCCATTACCACTAGTGGTCTGAAACAAATATATATATATATATAATAAACTGATTTTGTCTGCAGAATTTAGCTTACGTAAATTAAATTGAGTTGATTATCATTATTATTATTATTTTGTAGATTATGAATGCAAAGACGCTTTACAAAGAAATCGTCAAGTCAAAATTTATATTCGAGCATTGTTGGAATATATTGAGGTATCATCCAAAATGGATGAATGATATTCAAGCAAAAAAACAAACAAAAAAGTGTTCGACTTCAACTTCATCTCCAAGTATAGCATCTTCATCGCCTACAAACACTCATATAAATCTTGATGAACATGGTAATATTGACACCAAGTTTGTTGATTTAGAGAGGCCACTTGGAAAAAAAAGTGAAAAACGTAAGATTAGAGAAACAATTGATGATCCTCTTGTGAAGATTTTAGAAGATATGCAGGCAGACAAAAAAGAAGAAAAAATAAGAAAAGCAGACATTGCTGAAAAGAAGTACCTCTTAGAAAAAGAAATGGTGGAAATTGAAAAACGAAAGATCGATTTAGAACAATTACGAGAAGAAGAGAAAATAATGCAAATAGATACAAGTGGAATGCCTCCTCATCTTCAACAATATTATTACCATCGTCAAATGGAGATCATTGAAAAAAGAGTTAATAATAGTTGATGGAATAGCTTATTCTTTTCTCTGTCTTAGTGTCTTGGGTCCTGGTTGCCTTGCAGGCACTCTTGTTTATTATTGTTGCGGCTCTGCACTGTTTAGGCTTCTTGTTTCCTCTGTTTCTTCTTGTTGCTGGCTTCATTGCCTTGCTTTTGTTGGCTTATTGGTTGTTGTATTGGTGTTTGTGTTCTTGTTTTAATTAAGTGTGCTGAGATTTGAAAGTTGATTCTGGATATTTGAGCAGCAAAGGTTTGAAAGTTGGTTCATTGATTTTTGTATTTTCCTCGTCTGTCTAATTTTGGTCCCATGGCTGATGTGTCTTGTCTATTATGTATTTTATTTTCTATTTGTCTAGCTTTGTATGGTCCTCGTCTGTCTAATTTATTTTCTAATAAAGTATGCAGCTTCAAAAAAAAAAGTTTGCTGTTAATAATAAAAAAAAAAAAAAAAAACTAGTTTTATTTTGCATAGGCATGTAGTAATTACAAATTGACAAACACAATAGGAAAAATATATCAAGAGCAAATGAAGAAAATTAATTATAAATATGATTAAAATCAACACTAAATCAACACTAAATCAAATTACATGTCCCTACGAGATCCTTGATTTTTCCATAAGTGTTCAATAAGATCATTTTGGAGTTGAGAGTGGGTTTCTCTATTTCGAATTCGATGATGATTCTGAATGAATTCCATAATCCCTATTGTTCGTTCAAATGATGGTTTAACCTGAGGATTTTCATCACTTTCATCATCATTTAAGTCTTCTATATCTGTACCACGCTCATTTTCAACAATCATATTGTGCATTATAACACACGCCTTCATGATATCATTAAGCGTATCACATCCCCAAAAGCGAGCAGGTCCACGCACAATTGCAAACCGAGCTTGGAGCACTCCGAATGCTCGCTCAACATCCTTTCTAGTTGACTCTTGAGCTTTAGCAAAATTCTTATGCTTGTTTTCTTGTGGGTATGGTATTGTTTTCACAAGAGTTGACCATGGTGGATAAATACCATCTGCAAGATAATACCCCATTGTATAATGATGACCATTGATAGAATAATTTACCGACGGAGCACGTCCTTCAGATAAGTCTTTAAATAATGGAGATCGATCGAGCACGTTGATGTCATTGTGTGATCCTGGTAACCCGAAAAACGCATGCCATATCCAAAGATCATATGAGGCCACTGCTTCTAGAATTATTGTAGGTTCTTTCACATGACCAACATACATCCCTTTCCATGCCACTGGACAATTTTTCCACTTCCAGTGCATACAGTCAAGACTTCCTAACATTCCTGGAAATCCACGATGTTCACCTTCTGCTAAAAGTCTGGCAATATCATTACTGTTGGGTGATCGCAAATATTCATCACTAAAAATTTCAATCACTGCTCGAACAAACTTTTTTAAACTTTCGATTGCAGTACTTTCACCGATTCTCACGTACTCATCAACGGCATCAGCGGCTACTCCATAAGCTAGCATTCGCATCGCAGCACTAATCTTTTGTAGTGATGATAAACCAAGAACTCCTGCACAATTTCTTTTTTGGACAAAGTATGAATCATATTGTTCCACCGAATTTTTAATACGAATAAAAAGAGAGCGATTCATCCGAAACCTTCTTCGAAATTTATCTAAAGAATATGTAGGAGTTTCAGAAAAATAATCATGATAAAGCCTTTCATGACCTGCTAATCGATCACGCCAAATGGTTGTGTGACCATCAATAGAGCCACCACATTTAGACTTATTTTTTCTTCTTCTTCTTGCAATCGCAGCTATTGCAATCATCTCTAAATCATCATCTGATGATGATGAGTCAAGCAACCTATCTATTTCAAAATTGCTAGCCATGAGGAAAAAAATAGTAAAAAAAATAAAATTTAGTTAGTTTTGGGCTGTGAAATGATGAATGATATGAGTAACAATTGATTTAATTTATAAAGAGTTAAAATTTAAGAGGGAATTAAAGGGGGGAACTTGGATGATAATTGATTTGTAGAGAGGGAATTAAATGGAGGGAAATTGGATGATAATTAAAATTTGTGAGAATGAATTAAAAGAGAGGAAAAACTTGAAATTCCCATGGAGAGAAAAAATGGAGGGTAAATTAAATTTGTTGGAGGGAAAAAATTAAATGCTTTCATTAAAATAATATAAGACTATTTCTATTTGAAGAGTCTTTTGGGATGAGTCTTTTTTTTCCACTCTTCAAATTGCCACATAGGTAAGCAAATCGATATTTGAAGAGTGAAATTAGAAGAGGCTTTTGGGGTTGCTCTTACTTTTTCTCCAAATTTAACTGTCATTTTAATATGTAATTGTCATCAATGACATGGGAAATTCAAAATTGAACACATTTCTTGTGTCCCAAGGACGTAGCTCTCGGTAGATGGACGAGTTTAGAGTTTAGGTAAATGACTTTCAAGTTAGGGGTTTGAATCCTACCAATAATATAAAGCTTCAAAAAATATATATGGTATAAATGGGTGAATCGATAGATACTGTTTAAAAAAAAAAAAACATATTTCTTGCCATTAATGAACCCTTGTAAGATGGAACATTTATGGGTGGCTCTAGTGGACCGTTGATTTTCCTTTCCGGCTTTGTAGGCTAGTAGATGATGATGTTTATCGGTTTTCTTCTTAGTTTTGATTTTTGAATGATGTTATTTTTCTTTAAAAAAAAATGAAGTATATTATTCTATCGAAAAAAAAAAAATGAAGGATATTATCATGATACAGATGTCGGAAGAAAGCGGGAAAAAAAAAAACAAAAGCTTCTGATCCCAATATTAACACCATGAATTAATCCCAAAATGAATTGGTCAACAAGACAAGAGGAGCCCTCCATCCATCTTGAGATTGGCCTCCTCCGGCGATGTCAGTGTTGCCGGAGGAAGTTGATTCTCCTTCAGCTTCCATCGCCGGTTGTGGTGGCCACTGTGTAATTTGGATTTATTATTATTATTATTTTTTCAATTTACTGTATTAGTTTTAAAAATATTATTATAGTAAATATAAGGGCATTATTTTCTTTCAATTAAAAATGTGAGTGTATTATGGACATTGCAAAGGTAAGGGGCTAGAATTTCTAATAATATGTTTTCTAAAGGTACCCACGACCAATTTCTCAAGACTGATTATTGGAGAGGCGGATTATGAGTTTAGTATGAAATAAATGATTATTTCATAAGATACAACAATACCAAAAGCACCCTTAGTAATATAAGTGTCGTATATAGTTTACTGTATTTTTAAAGGTAAAAATATTAATAACTGTAAGTGTCATAAAATTTGCCACCTGTGTTAACATGTACATATATATGGAGTTGTATGATGGGATTGGACTTGAATTTATCAGGAAAACACTAACAGTAAAAATTCACCGGTTCAATAAATATAGTTATAACTATCTACCGGGCATAGGATTTCGTATATTTATTTATTAGGAACCATGACTCTCTAACATTACAAAGTGATTTTACATGACTTTATAACGTTACAGAATCAATTGAATTCCGTGTCAAAAATCGAGATCCCACAGTTGATAGTCCTTATGTAATTATTTAGTCTCCGTCAATTTAGTCTACATTTAGAAACCCCCCAAAAAAAAAAAAAAAAAATTCTCTAATGCTTCGAAAACCTTAATAATTATTCAAAAATTTATTCCAAACTCCACTTGCTCTTTGAGAAATGATCCCAAGCATATTAAAGATTGAACAACAACTATTACTAGACCTTCAACCATTCCACAAAACTCTTGAAGTTGTTGGAGGAGCTTCCGCCTTCCTTGATGCTATTGATGATTTGTTCCTTAAGATTCACAGCATTTGTTTTGTACATTTCATTTTCCAGCAATTCATCCATTTTATTTTTAATTTCTTCGCAAGTTGTCATCCCTCTTTTGTTGTCACGTTTGAGCCCCAATCCAACCTTCCAAAAATTACAGATATAGTTTTCATTGTGAAATTGGTCGGCCACAAAAGGCCAGCACAAGAGAGGGACTCCATTGCTCAGAGATTCGATGGTAGAGTTCCAACCGCAATGGTTCAAGAAGCAAGCAATGGAAGGATGTTCCAAAACCTTTTGTTGTGGTGCCCAACTAATTACGCACCCACGAGTATCCACTCTTTCTTGAAATCCTTTAATGGGGGCCTCGTCTAGTTTTTCTGCAATATCAGGACGTAAAACCCAGAGGAACTGTCTTTTGGACAGTTCAAGCCCTGTTGCAAATTCTTGGAATTGGGTTTGATCAAAAAGAGTTGAACTACCAAATGCAACGTATACGACAGATTGTGTTGCTTGTTGATCAAGCCATTTCAAACAACTCAAGTCTTCTGGCCAGAAACTTCCTGTCGAGTTTTCTGGTTGGTTGCTTGCCAAAAGTGGACCTATTGGAAGGATCTTCGGATTCATGTCGAATGCTCCTGGCTCGAGATTGTAAGTTGAATTGCAAAGCACCCAGTCTGACAAATTGATTGATCTGATATTTCTCAATGCATATTCAAAAAACACCTTCTCAGGTTCTAAAACGCCACGGTTGACCCATAAAAAGTCGGATGTATTCATGGAAGGCATGGTTGGTGACAACTGAACCATCTGTTCCTTTGTTGGAGTCCTGCAAAGAATTTCTCAATCTAAAATTAAACGTGCATAAACCCTTTTGTGACATTGCAATATATGAACACAAACACCACAAAGTACATTGATCAACTCTCTATTACGCGTTTACTAATTGAGAATTATAATAATTGAAAGACCATTTAATTCTTATTTTTAATTATAGTTCCTATTAAAAATTATTTGGAATCAAATTACTAAAATCTCACAAATCAAGAATTAAATTCCTACCCAATGAATTAAATACTTTATTTTCTTTGATTTTCATTCCCAAAATGTGTTCTTTTAAAACAAATTCTATAGTCTGTGGTCTGTCCATGACAAAAAATTTTCTACTGTATTCTACATATATAACTTGAAAAAGTTAGCTAGTGATCATAGAAGAGAGAGCTCACCATCATGGTTGATAATGCCGTCTTCAAGACTTCAATCAGTTTTGGGATGCTGGATACTGAGTTCAACATTGTCGCTGCGAAAGTACAGAAGGAGGCCCGTCTGATCCTCATCTCTGCTGCGATTTCCAATGCCCATGGAAGAATGCCATCTGCTACAACACAAGTGATCTTATCATTATCATCACTGTCTGATGCATTTGTTTGTTCGATAAGCTCCTTCACTTTCCCTGGCATAGACACGAACATATCGTCGAATTGGTCCAACGGAAACGAAACAAGACGAATCAAATCCGCTGTATCAACCTGGGTTAACAATGCATTCACCACCAGCTTGTCAGTAAAATCTGTATTGACAACTGTGATTTTGACGCCATGTTTGACTAAGCTTCGTGAAAGCTCCATTGTAGGAATTATATGACCTTGTGTTGGAAGAGATACAACCAGAACATGTGGATTTCCCATTTTATTTTTTTCGCTTTGCAGGTTCTTTTGTTGAGTTCAACTTGTGATTTTTATATATCTTTTGGCCAAACATCCATATGGCATGTGAATTAAGGGTTTGTTGACACCTAACGAGATTAGACTGGATAAGTATGGTGCGAAATGTGACTCCGTCAACCTTAGAGTCACATTAATGTTCTCACATTATACATCTGACAACACTGTTACGTTTAATGAGATCCTGCAAAAATCAATGAGATTCTCTTTTCGTTTTCTTCAACTACTAATAAAATTGTCTTACCACCGCACAATTGTCTTGTTGATTGACAATTGTGCATAGTTATCCCAAGAATAAAAAATCTTAAAAGTCAACTATTTTTTTTTTCTAAAACAATATAATATAAATTCCTTTTTCATTAATGTATGATTAAAAAAAATTATATATAATATATAATTATTTTTTTATATTTTTAATTATTGTACCATACGTTAAATATTAATAAAAAAACAAAGTATATTTCATTTCATTTCAATTTTTAATAAATAAATTTTTATAATTAAATAAAGGTAACATTAACCTGTGCCTATGTTAACAACTTAAATAAATCCTGAAAATGAAACTATTAATCACATGTATTGTTTTAGTCAATACAATAAATATGCATTTATAATAAATATTTTCTATTTTTAATAAATTTTTGGTTGTTAATCTATAGCCTTAACACTACCCTTAAAAATAAGAATAATGCTAAACATTCCACTTAAAATCACACATTTTTCATCTCAACGCATGTATCATGTGAGGTGTTAAATTGTGAGTGGATACACATTAATGATGCTTTATCTCACTTATCATATGGATCCACTCACCCATTGACATTTCAAGTGTCACATGTGTTGGGATGAAAAAAGTTGGATTTTAGATGAGATGTGTAGCACTGCTGTAAAAATAAATATATTTTAATAAAACAAAATGATTGGTTGAGCACATAAAACAATGAGAAGCAAAATATTGAAAACATCACAATTTATGTTTTCGACAAATCCATAATTTAAAGGTTTCAGAAAATATTGAAAACATCACAATTTATGTTCGACAAATCCATCATTTAAAGGTTTCAGAAAATATTGAAAACATCACAATTTATGTTTTCGATAAATCCATCATTTAAAGCTTTAAATGTGAAAACTCGTTCTATACTTCTATGAGTTACCAAATTTTTAAATCTTAAAAAACTACCGAACACAATTCTCAATGTATTTGTAACTTGAAAAGCCAAAATCGCAATTTACCAAATAGCCCCTTAAATTCCAACTGAATTCCAGTATTCACCAGCAGACTAGCTCAGTCTTCAAGTCCCTCCGAAGCTCAATCCAGTAATAGTTTTTATTTTTAGGATAAATTGCACAAACTTACCCGCAAGTATAACATAAAAACTTAATATTCAACCTTGGTGTTGATTACACATTACCCTCATGTTAGTCAACAACCGTTAAATATAATAATCGACCAAGTTTGGTGGTTTAAAAGTCTAAAATGCCTTGACCTTTTATTAGAAAAAAATGACTCTAAGGGGGGTGTATTGGATTGGGATTTTAATAGACAATTTTTAGGTGGTAGGATTTTATGGATTTTATGGATTTTAAATACTATTAGGATTATATGGACTAGACTTTTAAGATTTTGGAATTTTTAAAAAAAGAGTCTATGGACTTTATTTATAGATTATTAGGATTATCTAGACTTTATTTATAGACTATTATGATTATCTATACTTTATTTATAGACTATTAGGATTATCTAGACTTTATTTAAAGATTTTTTAGACTTTTTTTATTTTTTTTTATTTTTTAAATATGGGTCTATTGATCTTGTTATATTGATTCTTGAACCATTTCATTCAGCTCAAGTAATTACTATAGGTTTTTGGAAACCTAGTTTTCGCATTCAGGCGAGGAAGTATGAAGTTTTCTACATTTAGCTTGCTTAAAGATCCATTCGCATCACGCAACCCATTTTTCATAGCTTCAGCCAACAACCCCAACAACAAATTGCTATCATCCATGGTCCACTGTTGATAGGTATCGGTTTTCCCCTTTCCTTTGCCATTTCCATTTTGTGAATCCTCAATTTCCATCTTAACTAGTACTACAATAAGCAAAATCCAAAACAACTACATTATCTATGGATTAGACAGTGGAGATTTTTAGTAACAATTTTTGACGATTATGGACTTGCAATAACATCTTGTAAATCAATATCCCTGTTTTAGCTACTGCAGTCTAGAGTGCAACTAGATGGTTCTCCTACAGCTTAAAATAATTGACATGATTATAGCTTTGGGCAATGGCAGTAAAGTTCCAGTAATCAACTTCATGCGGCCAAATTAATTATGCATTAAAATTAACTGTACTATTCAAACAAGCACCCATGGTTTCCAATTCAGGACAACGAAACATCACCATAACAATCAATAGATCTTAAAATACCCAAGCAGTCTCAGTAGCTCGTGAATCAATACATAGCATATCTTGGCCTTCATCAACTATATATATATATATATTAAATTAACAGAATCAAATTAAAATAGTTAACATCTCCCATGTAAACAATAGTTAATTGAAGTAGTAGAAGTTCAATCACAAGAAGAAAATTCGAAGCCCACACCTCATATGCAATCCAACTATCAAACTATATCACGCAGTTCTAATGCATAACTCCATGCAAAAACTATAACCATAGAAGTAAAAAAAACACCTGATATATATAAACAGCAAAAAAAAAAGAAAAAAAGAAAAAAAGATTCAATTATTTGAGAAAGGTTACCTGAACCTGGTCTGTTGTTAGGGTTTCTTCACAACCTTGTTGCTATTTTCAGGACAACAAAACATCACCATAACAATCAATAGATCTTAAAATACCCAAGCAGACTCGGTAGTTTTATATACTAGGCTAGGGGTGCTTTTCGGGTGTTATAGGGCTTTTATACATATTAAACGCTTCTTTAATATTTTGTTTAGACTGATATTGTCTAATTGCTGGTGATCTACCATGGTTTTAGGTATGTGGGTGACATCTAGTGACATACAAATCAGCACTTGATGATGGATTGAATTCGGTTTATACCATGGTTTTAGGTATCTTGGCCTTCATCAACTATATATATATATATATATTAAATTAACAGAATCAAATTAGTTAACATCTCCAATGTAAACAATAGTTAATTGAAGTAGTAGAAGTTCAATCACAAGAAGAAAATTCGAAGCCCACACCTCATATGCAATCCAACTATCAAAGTATATCACACGGTTCTAATGCGTAACTACATGCAAAAACTATAACCATACAAGGAAAAAAAAAAAAAACACCTGATATATATATATATATATATATAAACAGCAGCTACAAAAAAAAAAAAAAAAAAAAAAAAAAAAAAAGTTCAATTATTTGAAAAAGGTTACCTGAACCTGGTCTGTTGTTAGGGTTTTTTCACAACTTTGTTGCTATTTTCTGAAAAGTCTTGAGTGAGCATAAAAAATCTGATGTGAAAAGTCAAGACAATTTTGGGGTCTTGGTATTTATATTTATCACTAAAAAGTCTAGATAATCCATATTGTCATGAAATCCTACAAATTTGAATCCCAATCCAATACCACTAGACAATTTGTTATCTCTTAAAAGTCTAGATCCAATACCACAAGATATTATGGATTTTTTAAAACAATTTTAAAAGTCTGGATCCAATACCACAAGATATTTTAGACTTTTTAAAAAAATCTTAATAGTCTGGATCTAATACCACAAGATATTATGGACTTTTTAAAAAAATCTTAAAAGCCCTAATCGAATACCACCAGACTTATCTAACTTATTAAAAAGTCTCAATCCAATACCACCAGACTTTTACTTTTCAAAATTGTCTATTAAAATCTCAATCCAATACACCCCCCTAAGAGTAAATTAAAATAACAATTAAATAATAATAAACTTAAGGTAGGGCACATGTTAACAACTATAAAATTATTTCTTTTTATAGTATTTTTATAGTCGTTATCCTATTCCTTAAAGGTACAAGTTAACACTACCCATAAACTTAATAATAATAGTATCTATAGTAATAATAATATTTTTTTTGAAACCGTAAGCTTTATTCAAAGGAACCAAACAGACCCTGTCAAAGCCACAGCAGCAAGCAGAAAAGAAAGACAGCGGCCAAACTAAAAACAGAGTAAAAAGAAGAACAGAGAAAAAGGAACAAAACAGCCTAGAAAAACGACCAACTAAGGGTCTCCCCACTCAATGAAACCCCCTCTCAAGGCCGATCCCCTCTTAGCTAGCAAATCCGCAAAACAATTCGAAGCTCTAGAGTTGTGTATAACTGAAGTATTGCCTAAGAATTCAAGCATAGAACGGATGTCGTAAATTGAATTAACAAGTTTAAGATTGCTGAAGCCTTCATTATTCACCCAAGAGACCACTACCATGGAATCGCTTACGATATGAATTTCCCTTCCAACAAATGAGGCATTGGAGACACAAAGAGATATGAATAATAATATTAATTATCATTAATTATCATTCAAATGAGGTTGAATCCAGAAAATCCAATTTGATGATAAACACAGAATTCTATTATATATACTAAAACATCATGTATTCAAGATTCAGCCCCTAATAATCATAAAAGATCTAGCAACATTTTATTACAACACTCCCAAGCTTATCTCCAACATTTTCTAAGATCGATATACGTTCTATCTTTCAAGGGTTCATTATGTAAAAGTAAAGCTTGACTATAAGATGTTCGATGAAAGTTCACAGAGGAACTTTAGTGAGAAATTAATGAATGAGAGAAAACTCCATTGATGAAGTTTTTCCAGAGACAATATTATTGATAGAGAGAAGAAGAATATCTTCTGTATTACAATGAACACACTTATAACGTGATACAAAAATATCTAACAATTTCTATAACAAAATTTTAACGATCTGCTGACTAGGATTTTACACATCAGCTGACTACAGCTGCTGATTACCACACCTCATCAGTCTCCTCTGTTTTACTGTAATGACCTGGTGTGCTTATTTTATTCTTGTTAACTGATGGACTCATATTAGCATAAGCTATATGCTTATCACATTAATGGCAGGAAAATGATTTGTTCAATAATTAAGTTGTTGTTTTTGCATTCAATATTCAATTTCTCTGCAGTTTCATTTCACTCCACAAATTTTCCCATTTCGTGCCACCACCATTCTTGCTTATACTATTTTTTTTGACTCCCAAGATTTGAGAGAGAGAGAGAGAGAGAGAGAGAGAGAGAGAGAAAGCAAGTTGGTTGCTTCTTGTTGTTTTCGCCACCAATAAGGGACCTTGAAATCCTTGTGCCTCTAAACTCAAGTGGGTCACTCGTTGTTTTGAGGACCTACTCTCCCACTTGTTGGTCTTTACTGTCTCTTCTCTCTTTGCTTCTCTGTTTGCTACCTTCTTCTCTCTTTTCAAGCTCTTCTTCTCTCTTTTTCAAGCTCTTCAATCTCTGAAAATAATATGAAGAACCTTCTCAAGAAACTCCATATTATGTCTAATCAATCAGAAATGGGAGAAGGGTCCACTTCATCTAGGCACAATAAGTCCGGTGAATTATCATCATCAGCAGCAGCATCATTACCATCATCTCACAATCATGAACAGCAAAAACCCATTACAGGTCTTTTAAATTGGTTGAATTCAGTGGTGAACAGAAAAAGTCCTAGTCCACCATCTTCTTCAAATGTGACCAGAGCGGTCGAATCCGGTAGCTTGGATGTTGCATTGGAGGCCTTGAGGCCTGATTCAGGGTCTAGTCACAGCCACTCTAGGGATCCGGATGTGGAGGAAGAGTATCAGATACAGTTGGCTTTGGAATTGAGTGCTAAAGAGGATCCTGAAGCAGTTCAGATTGAGGCTGTCAAGCAAATTAGCTTGGGTTCTTGTGATCCTGCAAGTACTTCAGCTGAAGTTGTTGCCTATAGATACTGGATTTGTCCGTGCTTCACAGAATTACAATTCTCTTAGCTATGATGACAAGATCTTCGATGGATTCTACGATCTGTATGGAATCTTGACTCAGTCCGCCTTAGACAGAATGCCATCCCTTGTTGTTCTGCAAGGAACACCTGTGTCAGACTCTGTCACCTGGAAAGCAGTTTTGGTCAATAGGGCTGGTGATGCTAATTTGTTGAAACTTGTACAAAAGGCCCTTGTGGTGGTCCTCAAGTCAAGAGCGCACTTAGCTTTTGTGGGCAGTGACTTGGTGAAAAAGCTTGCTGTGTTGGTTGCTGACTACATGGGTGGGCCAGTTGGTGATCCTGAAAGCATGTCTAAAGCATTCCGAAGTCTTAGTTACAGCTTGAAAGCAACTCTTGGTAGCATGGTTTTGCCGCTTGGTTCTCTTATTATTGGATTGTCTCGTCATTGCGCATTGTTATTCAAGGTTTTGGCTGATAGTGTGGGCATTCCTTGCCGGTTGGTGAAAGGACAACAATATACAGGTTGTGACGATGTGGCAATGAACTTTGTTAGGATTGAAGATGGAAGGGAGTACCTTGTTGACCTAATGGCGGATCCTGGAACTCTTATTCCTTCTGATGCAGTAGGATCACATTTAGAATTCGATGACTCTTTCTTTTCAGCCAGTCCTTTGTCAAGGGACATTGATTCATCTCGCGCACCCTCTTCCAGCAGTGGGGTTGGAAGCTCATTTCAAGAGCATTCTGAGTTTGGGACATTTGACAAGCCATCTAGGTTCAGGAATTCTGCTACTGTTACGAGCCAATCTGATGACAGAGGAAAATCACAAGCTTGTTTGAATCTAAGTGGATCAACTAAAGGTGAGGATGAATCTAAGATGTTGTCAGATGATAAAATACCTTCCAATGTAGAGAAGGTGCTGGTGCGAGAACTTCCCAACAGACCTAATTACACATACTCGCATGCGAGATCTCCTTCTTGGACTGAAGGGGTTAGCTCTCCAGCCGCACGAAGAATGCAAGTGAAAGATGTTTCACAATACATGATTAATGCTGCCAAAGAGAATCCACAATCCACAATTAGCTCAAAAACTTCATGATGTGTTACTTGAAAGTGGCGTGGTTGCTCCTCCAAACTTGTTTAATTTACTGAAATTTATTCAGAGCAATTAGATGTGTCGACAGCTGAGTTAAGGTCCCCAACTGAAGCTAAGGATGAAAATAAAGAGGGGAATGGAACCAGTGAAAGTAAGAATCAAGCTGATCCAAGTCCACCTCTTTTTTTGCCTCCTCTACCTCGTCCGAGACTGCATTCTAAAGCGACTCCTCTTCTTGACCATCCTGAGCATCTAAAACCTGAAGAAGGCTTATGGTTCAGTTCTCCATTTGGTATATGAGAAACAACTGGACAATTTGTCCCACCACAGTCGGAAGTGACACCTCCAAGATACCGAAAAGATGTTCCTGTTGCTGCTGCCGCAGCAGCAGCAGCAGCTGCTGTTGCATCTTCAATGGAAGTTGCTGCCGCAAAGTCAAGCACTGAATCAAATATTGAACTTCCTGTAGCAACCGCTGCCACTGCTACGGCTGCAGCTGTGGTGGCAACAACTGCAGCTGTGGGTAAGCAGTATGAGCAAGGCACGCGAAGTGATGGAGATACAGACTCTGGTGGCTATGAGCTGCGTGGTAGTGGAGGCCATGAATATGATAGGTTTGGGCACAAACTCAGAAGGTGAAAGGATATCAGATAGATCAGCAGGTAATGATAGCTCAAAATCTGATGTTGGATTTGATGATGTTGCGGAGTGCGAGATTCCATGGGAGGAAATCACCTTGGGTGAGCGTATCGGACTTGGATCATATATATAATAGAAAATTGAAAATTGAAAATTGAAAGGAAAAAAATAATATATAATTTGAAGATAAATAAAGACTTTCACTTGGATGCAATACACAACTTTATACGGTTTGAAATATGATCATTTTGTGAATCCAGAAAATCCAATTTGATGATAAACACAATATATATTAAAACGTCATGTATTCAAGATTCAGCCCTTACTAATTAACTCGGAGCTTACAAATAGGAAGAAAAAAAAAAAATCACATCGATCATTTACTATAGTACTAAATTATTTGATGATCTAGCAACATTTTATTACAACACACCCAAGCTTGTCTCACACATTTTCTAATATCGATAAAGGTTCTATCTTTCAAGGGTTCATTAATGGCAGGAAAATGATTTGTCCAATTTTCCAGGTCAATGAAGAAAATTAATTACATTTGAAAATAAAACCAATCGCAGTGTTTGACCGTATCAGAATTCCATTGTCTTGTCTCAAGCTCAGGAGACGTATGAATTACTTTGAGAAAACAAAATGATGAGTGCGAGTTTATTCACCATTCAACCTTATTAAATTATTTCATAATCATATCAGATGTCAAATATTTACATGCACCAGCGTCCACACAACTCCAGTCAATTTATTTCATTGCAAGGACTATTAATTGTTTTGTAACGTTGTATAGCTGATTCAGTAACATTACAAAACAATAACAAGACCGTCCAAACTATAGAATTATTATATAGAACTGTATTTAAGAAACCAATTAAATAATTTTCAAGGTATAGGAAGACAAATACACTTTTTAAAGAAGCAGATAGTTTAGTTTTCCCTAGCCTTCAAATAATCTTATGTACCCCCAATGATCTCTGATCAATCAATTTAATAGAAATCTATGAACTTTCAATGCAAACTATATGTACAATTTGTCTTTTTAAGAGTAGATTTATTTTTTTGAATAGTAGTTTATTGAAGAAGCCAGGGAAAGAGAAAGAACAGGGAACACGAGCCAGCCACCGCACCGGAGGCAGGGCAGACAAGGCCAAACCAAAATAGAGCAAATCAGCCCAGGAAAGCAAACAGAAACAAGACTACAAAACCAACAGCCGAAACCCCAACCACACCAGAGAACCAAAAGTGCAGTGGCATCATGGATGAGATGAAGTGATGTTACAAGCAGAAGAAAAAAAATGGAAATGAAAATCTCTTCGTTTATTATAATACTTTATTATTGGATGATCAAAGTACATAAAACAAAGACAGCATAAAAGATCTAGCAACATTTTCTTACAACTCTCCCAAGTTTGTCTCCAAGGCAATCCAAGAAGTGACAATACATGTACCTCCATCTTCTGTTAACAAGCAAAGAACCAATTACACTCCAAAATCCCACAATAAATCCAACTGCAATGCTTACATAGAACAACCAGTCCACTTCATCTTCATTCCCAGTTTCAGACCTAGGTGTTGGAGGAACAATCTCAGTGTAATTCTTTGGAAGTGGAGGCCCACAAAGTTCGTTCCCAGTAAAAGAGGATGCATCGAAACTTTGTAGTTGAGTACTTGAAGGAATTTCGCCGAACAAGTTGTTATCGGATAAGTTCAAGTGACTCAAAAGAGTCAAACTTGAAATGCTCTTCGGGATTTCGCCAGAAAGTTGACTTGAAGAGAAATCGATGGACTCTAATGATCCCATAGCACCAATACTCTCTTGAATTTTTCCATTGAAAAAATTGTGAGATAAATTCAATGTCTGTAAAGCTTCCAGATTTGTCACTTCTGTTGGAATCTCTCCTGAGAAATTGTTGTTGGATAGGTCTACACTTCTTACCAAATTCAGAATTCTGCTGTACTGAACCTCTTTCCCTTTGACCACAAGTGATGCACTTTCAAGATAATTTCTCCATGAGTCGGTAGAAATAAAAAAAACATGATACCGTATATAGTTGCCTGAAGAATAGTTCATCTTCGCCATGGCACTGAAGTTATTGAAACATCTTGGTATGGTTCCAGAGAGATTGTTATTAGCAACGTCTAAGATTTGGAGAGAAGCAAGACGACAAAGTTCTGTCGGTAAAAGGCCATGAAAGTTATTTGAGCGAACGTTGAGAATCAACATTTCTGAAAAGCTTTCTCCAATCCATGTTGGAACATTTCCAACAAACTCATTTTCACCAATATCTAGTGCTAATAAATGTGTACAATTTTTAAGTGACACAGGTATTGTTCCGGAAAGGTTGTTTTTTCGAAGATGTAACGATTTAAGGTAACTTAAATTCCCATGGAGATTGGAAGGTTACCAGTAAATTTATTGTACCCAAGATTTAGGACTACCAAAACGAACCAACTCATCCAACAATCAGGTATTTCACCACTTAAAAAGTTGTCTCCAAGGTTGAGAAATTGCAAGTACATGTATTCAGATGTCCCATTACAAATAAAATGAGAAATGGATCCTGATAAATTATTAGAACTCAAGTCAAGGGAAAAAAGTCCATCAGCCTCGGTTGAACCTGGAATCTCTCCATAGAATTGGTTATGAGAGAGATTTAAAATTTGAAACTGGGAAAGAGAGTCCCACAACCTTTTAGGAATGGTATCAGTAATTCCAGTATCAGATAAATCCAAGCGAGACAATGCTTCTGTGAATGAAGCCAAGATGGAAATCGAGGTCCTAAATGACAAGATCTCAAACCTAATGTTTGAAGCTGAAAAGCAGGATGCCAGTTAGGACTCATGTTTAAGATCAATGAGTTCCCAGAAACAATAAAAGTGAGCAGGTTTGTAAGATTGGCAAAATGTGTTTCAGAAAGAGTTCCATTCAATTTGTTAAAGGAAACATCTAATTCTACCAAGGATGAAAATTCTCCCAAGTATGGTGGAATTTGACCAAAGAGTTGACAATTACTCATAGACAAGTACTGTAGTCCATCTCTATTACATCTCGAGAGAATATCGAAAATTTCAGATGTTTCTTGACTCAAATTGACACCTGACAATGAGATGAACTTCAAGTTGCAAAGTCTTCCCAATGATCTTGGAATTGTCCATTCAAGTTTATTAAATGAGACATCAAAATTTGTGATAGAAGTCATGTTTACTAGAGAATCTGAAATCATACCTTGCAAGCTATTTTTACCAAGATCAAGGGACTCAAGATGACTAAATGTGTACAACCAGTACGGAATTGAAGAATTAAAATTATTATAACTTAAATAAAGATCTCTAAGAGAAGTCAAATTCTTAAATCCCTCCGGTATCGGACCCTGAAAATTATTATAACTTGCACTAAGTGAGACTAAATGAGTAAGACTAAAAACCCAACTAAGAATTGAATTGTCAAAGTTGTTAATGGTAAGATCAAGAGTAGCAAGAAGCGAAGTATTTGCAATGGGTAAGGAAGGAAAGTTATGGAGTTCGCAAGCTGCTAATTTCAACACTACCAGCAGCCAGTCAGAGGCACTGCTGAGGTTCAAAAAAGTCAAATCAAGGTACTTCAGAGAAGAAAGACCTGATAGCCACCAAAAATTCTCAACATATAAAAAATAGAGATCATTATAACTAAGGTCAAGGTGTTGCAGATAGGAGAGGTTTCCAAGTTGGTGAGGAATCATTCCCCCAAATCCAGCATCATTGAGGCTAAGATATCTTAAGTTCCACATGGAACCAAGAAATCTAGGAATATGTATTCCTTCAAAATTGTTATCACTCAAGTCAAGGTGAGTCAAATGCTTAAGATCAAGCAAAGAGGGATTTATCTTACCTGCCAATTTTGACCTCTCATAAGCTTTAGAACGGAAGGTGGAGCTCAAGGACATGGCCCGTGTAGTTGTTGCAGATGACACTGATCCATGTACAACAGTCTCCATCACCAGTCCAAGAGGCAAGTCGATTTGTAGGATCTTTGAGATCTTGCTTGAACTTGGAAAGTGCTTCTCTCTCACTTTTGATGCAACCCACAAAAGAGCTGCCACTGCAGAAGCTTATGTTGATGGTTGCTATTGCCAGTAACTCGAGCAAAACAATAGAAAAAATACTCATGGTTCTAGCCTTCTAGCTAGAAATAATGGAAGAAAGGAAATGTGCATGAGATAGTTAACATTGTGGCTCTATCTTATAGTGTCATTTTGTGCACGAAATTTCCTTGAAGATTATTAAAAAAATAAAAGGGTCTATATCTATTTTATTTTACACTCTTTTCCGATTCTTTTCTCAAATTTTCGTCTTTTTCTACAACAAAATAATTCATTTTCTTTAACTCATCATTGTTAAATATTTCTTAACTACCCTTAATTTGTAAATTATCTATTATTATTTTGAATTTTTTATTTCTAATATTTTTAGTTTGACATACCTAACACATCTAATCAATAAACAAATCTCAAATTTTAATTTATTGTATTAAAATAATTCATCTATTATTATGATTCATTTTATTTTATCATTTATATTTTTCTTAATTTTATTATTTTAATTTATTTAGAATCAATAATTAGAAGAATAAAAAATTCAAAAACATGTCTAGTAATATTTATTAATCAATTATATTTGTATAAATTTAAAGTGAATTCATCATAAATACAAAATAAAAAAATTTATTAATAAAATTATATTTTATTTTTTTTAAAAGAATAAATATTATAATTTTTCATTGTTCATATTGTTTTTCTTTATTTTTTTAATAATGTGTTTAATGTAAGATTATTTAATTCATCTTACGTAAGTGTTCTATCTTTTTTATTTTATTTTATTTAATATTAAAAAACTCATTTTTTTTATGATTTTAAATTTTTATTATTTTTTATATAATTGTTATTTTGTTCAAGTGCCCCATATATTAAAATTTATGGATCGTCCACTGATGTCAATCCTAGTTATAGAAAAAGATATGATCTCAGAATCCATCTAGAAATTTCCCGATACTTAGGGCCCGTCCTGTAAGCCGTTTTTTGTTTTTGTTTTTCGAAAATAAAAATGAAAATGAAAACAGTGTTTTTGGTTTTGTTTTTGAATTCCGAATACGCGTCTGGTAGCATTTGCTGGAATCCGTATTTTGAAAATAAAATCGGAAAAAACGCGTTCAGTAGGATAACCAAAGCTTTCGAAAATTGAAATATCAATTTTTAATTTTTTTTTTAATATTATAACAATTATAAATAAATGATTAAATAATTAACAAAAAAACATTTTTTAATTTAATTTAGGGTTTAAGAAATTTTAACAGTTGAAGAGGAAGAGGAAGAGGAAGAAGAAGAAGACCAGATCGGCAGAGATCGGCGGCGATCGGAGGAGGAAGAAGAAGAAGACCAGATCGGCGGTGAGCTGTGGCGATCGGAGGAGGAAGAAGAAGAAGGGAGGAGGAAGAAGAAGAAGATGACGGTGGGGAGAAGAAGAAGGTGACGGCGGGGAGAAGGAGAAGAAGAAAGGAAGAAGAAGAAAGAAAGAAGAAGAAGATGGGTGGCGGGAGCCATGGATGAAGGAAGGAAGAAGATGAGTTGAGGAAGAAGAAGATAGTCTGGTGGGTGGTGGGTGAGAAAAAAGAAAAAAAATAATTTTAAATGACATGGGACCCATTTAATTAATGACATGGGACCCACTTAAATGAAAAACAAAAACAAATACATGAAAAACAAGTTTTTTTTGTTTTTCAAAATTTCCACTTTTAACACTGGTTTTGTTTTTCATTTTGTTTTTGTATTTTGAAAATAAAATGAAAAATGGTTTACAGGACGCGAATTCGAAATCATTTTTGAAAAACAAAAACGAAAACAGGCTGAAAACATGCTGCAGGACAGCCCCTTACTTTGCATCAGAATTCAAGGTGCAGGTGTTGACGGAGTAGACTTTTGGGTCTGCTTTCTTTAACTTGTATCTCTTTCGCAATTACACAAGAGTGGTGCTATTGGCACACCCCCTACTGATCTATTTATGCCCCACTTTTTTAATTATTTAGTATTATTTTTTTTCCTTTATCAAAATTACTAAAAGAGACATACAATTTAAGGGAAAAAAAATCTATAAAGTAAATCTAATAATAAAACCCCACATTCCTTAAAAAAAAAAAAAAAAAAAAAAGTTCTTTTAATCATTTCCTTGAAATATTTTGTTTTTCATAACTCTTAAACCCTAAAAATACTTGTACTAGATTCTATTTAAACAATAAATCAAACACTTGGGATGCATTACAATTGCGATATTGATTATTATTTAATCTAATTACTCTTTTAGTTCTTCTTGTTTCGTTTTGTTTGTAAACTTTTTTTTTTTTTTTTTTTTTTTTTGTCTTAAAGGAACTTGGTGGTGCTTGGTTTGATTTGACAGTAATCAGTACAAATTTTCATTCATGCTCATCATCTCATATTCTCATGCGTGGTACGGACGAATCTTTATTCCCTAAAATGCGTAATCATGATTCATGCCAATGCTTTCATATTTTACCACACTAATCTCTCCTCTTTTTAATGACTTCCATTCTTGTTTTATACAATTCGTATGTTGGTCATCTGTTAAAAAAATTGAATTAATGCACCTTTTTTTCCTTTTTACTTTTTTTTTTTTTTCCAGGTGTGTTGGGTTTCAATGATAAAAGTTGCACAAAAAAATAAAACATTTTAAAAAAACAAAGAAAGTGGTCAGGGTTGCTCTATTCTTCACTCTTTTCTTGGGGTTGTTTTCTTGTTCTTTCTCTTGTGACTTTATGGCCTTTTTTTATAAAGTTTGATGTTAAAAAAAAACACTAAAAAAATAAATAATAAGAAAAAAAATTCGTTCATGTAAGGTGAGAAAAAGACGAGACCAGAGATAAAGAGATCTAAGATAGATAGAGATATTAGAGATGAGGTTTATTAAGTTTAAAAAATAAGTAAAAGGGTAGTTTTGGAAATAAATAAAATAAATTAATAAAAGCATTTAACTTTATTTAATTAAATCAAAATTTAAACAAGTGGGG
Organism: Acer campestre; assembly: GCA_954870605.1. Taxonomy (NCBI): domain Eukaryota; kingdom Viridiplantae; phylum Streptophyta; class Magnoliopsida; order Sapindales; family Sapindaceae; genus Acer; species Acer campestre. Next base: position 47,584,262 of record OX940801.1, on the reverse strand, counting down.
CATAAATAGATCAATAGGGGGTGTGCCAATAGCACCACTCTTACACAAACCTAACTACTATCCTTACAACAATTATTAAAATATATAACAATAATCTTAAAGTGCATAACAACAACAGTTGATTAGTAACTACATCTCACAATAAAGATGAGGTCCTAAGCTTGAATCCCTCTTCAAAATAAAATAAAATAAAAACTACAATTGAATTTTAATCCATTGTAAATATCTGACTATTAAAAAAAAATTACTCATTTCCTTGGCAATTGTACGTTAGATACATCAATCAAACGGTTGAATTTTTAACATCATTTCATCTCATCCATCATGCCAAATCCACTTTAAAAAAATAATAATAAAAATTGTGTAGATTGCATATTGAAAGTTCATATTGATCAGATCACTGGGGTACCGGTTACATAAGATTAAAAGTTCAAAATAAGATTATCTGTTATATATATACACGATGGTTCTCTAGTAAGGACGTTTTGCCTTTATAATTTCAGAACGTTCAATCACAACTATACATTCACATTGGGCCCACAACCCCACATTAACAAATTAATACCCACACCCAATGTGAATGTATGGTTGTGGTTGAATGTCATTAACTTATAATTTCAGAACATCTTTACTGGAGAACCACCACACACACACACACACACATATATGCACTTTCATTTCCATATTCTTCTGATTGATTGATGATGATTTAAATTTTTATTGAAGACAGGGGAAAACTAAACTATTTGCGTCTTTAAGAAGTGTATTTGTCTTCCTTTAGCTCGAAAGTTGGTTTCATAAATACAATTCTATTTAATAATTCTTTGGCGTGGATGGTCTTGAAAAAAAAGCATAAAAAATTCAGCCCATACTAATTAACTTGTGATAATTATTTCACATCAAAATTCCTACCAAGACCTATAAGATTATACAAGACTCCAAGTCAATAATAATAAGAATAATAATAATAAAAAGAAAACTATCAAGTCTATTAGACCTTACAAGTAGTCGAAATAATTCTGGCTGAGGTCTAGATACAATAGGTTAGAGAGATAATTACCAAGTTGGTGAGGGATCATTCCCACAAGTCCATTTCCAGAGAGATTAAAGGTACCTTATACTCTCCATCAAAGCTAAAAATTTAGGAACTCTAATTCCTTCAAAACCACTAAAGCTTACAAGTCCAGGAAGATCAAATGCTTAAAATCAAGCAAATAAGGATTTGGGAAAGAGAGTCCCAAAACCTTTTAGGAAGGGTTTCTGTAATTCCGACTCGATACATCCAAATTAAGTAATTGCTTCTGCGAATGAAACCAAGATGGAAATCGTTGTCCTAAATGACAAGATCTCAAACGTAATGATAAAAGCTGAAAAGGAGGAAACCAATTAGGACTGACGTTCAAAATTTTAGAGAGTTCCCAGAAATCATAACATTGAGTAGGTTTGTGAGATTGGCAAAATGAGTTTCAAAAAGAGTTCCATTCAATTTGTTGAAGGAAACATCTAACTCTATTAGGATGAAAATTCTCCCAAGTATGGTGTAATATGACCAAAAAGTTCACAATTACTCATATACAAGAACCATGGTCCATCTGGTATACATCTCGAGAAAATATCTAAAACTTTCAATGAAAATATCTAAAACTTGCCTCTCACTTTCGATGCAACCCACATAAGAGCTTCCATTGCAGAAACGTATGTTGAAAGTTGCTATTGCCAGTAACTCCAGGAAAAGAACTGCTGCAACATTCATAGTTCTAGCTAGAAATTTAGGAAGAAAGGAAATGTGAATGAGTAGGTTATCATGTGAATGAGTACTATCTATAGTGTCATTTCGTTGCTGTATATATTGCAAGTCTCACAATAATGGAGTTGTGTGCCTGGTTAAAATCTGATTGTGATACATTTCAAGTGGAAAAATATCATAATACTGCAATATCATCAAGGGTCCCTGCTTTTGCAATTAGATAAATATGCAACACCAATCAATCATTAAAGTTATCAAGACAAAATAAATTCACATACAGCCACAAAAATCAAGACAAAAATTATATATAAAAGATATCAGAAACGAATAAAAAGTAATGAATACTCAAAAGTAAAACAGTAATTTGAATTCCTTTTGTTTTCTCTTTGTAATTCTTTTTTTCTTTTTCTCATTCCACTCCCTCCAAACAGAAGAGAAACCCAGATAACAATTGGTCAGTTCACATCAAGCAAGCTAAACAGCTTCACCAAAGTTAACAAGACTGAGGTCAAAGCAAGATGTTGCGACTATTACTAAACAGAGCTGCAGGAAACCACAAAGAAAACTGAACAGGATATTCAGTTTTGTTTACCAGAGGTGGATGACATCTTGAAAGAGGCAGAGAGCATTGTTTAAACCTCAACCACACTTTCTGTTACGAGTAATTCCCTAATGGTTTACAGTTAAAAAAAAAAAAAGAAGTAAATGCACCGAAGAAACTACTAAGATTATAAAAGCTTTATATTGATTTTACAAAATTAACTTTGTATCAAATAATAGAAATTTGCAAGATTAAAGAATCAATACATTATTTCTGTGCATGACACTGGAAGAGTTGCAAAAGGAACCTTTTTTCTAATATATCCATGCACCAACTAGAATCATACGGTAGGCATAAAAAAACCTAATGCCTTTTGTCGCTTCATATTTTGCATTTTAATGTGACACAATAATGATGAATATAATGATATTGGATGAAAACATACTGCTAGGAATCAGCCCTACTGAGGTGATAGTGATAACTCTTATTTCTACACGTTGTGTAGCCCCTTTCTTTCATCTTTTATGCTTGTTTCCCGGGTAAAACCGGGTATTTAATGGCTTAAATAAGTGTTTCAGGATTTCTTCCAGGTGAGGGGCGTTTTTGCAAAAATGTAGAAATTTTGGGGCAAAAGTGCAATTTTTGAAAGTTAGATTCTGCACCCTTGTTTGCGTTTAGGGGCCACAGAAAAGGGCACAAATTCTTGGCAGAGGATCACATTTTCTTAATTATGCGGCCTAGGGCGCAGAATAGGGCGCATAATTGCAAAGTTTGGGTTTGGCGAAAGCTTCCTGCAGAAGGGTCAACTTTCAGGGGTCATATCTCTCTCCTCAGAACGAATTGGGTTTCTGTCTACATATGGTTGGAAAGATCCATAAGTCTTCTTTCTAACGGTTCTTCAAGATCACGATTCCGATATTTGTGGAGGAAGTTATGCCCGTTTCCGTAACGGTGCGCGCTGCTGGAAACCCATCCGCGAGAGGCCCAATTTTCAGCCACTTTTGCAAGGGCATTCTCGTCCTTTCACCCAATTTATGCCCTAAGCCCCCTCTCCACTATATATACCCCCTTTTCTCTCAATTTTCCAGGATCTCCAACATCTCCTTTCTCTCTCTTCCGCCCCACTCTCTCTCTCTTCCATTTTCTTCAACTTCTTCCATCTTCTCCACCAAATAAGGAGAGATCCAAGCTCCCATGGAGGTTCTTCCTCCATGGGAGCTCACCATACACCTCCACCGCCCTTTTTACACTACATCCACCCATCTAGGAGTAGATTACAAGAAGAATGGAGTGGTCTTTGGACCAAAAACGAGCTAGGAAATCAAGGAGAACTTGGAGGAGTTGTCTTCAAGGGTTGTCTCCTTTACACTCATTTCTTTTTGTATTTCTTGTTTTCCTAGATGTAATCACCAATTTGGGAATTTTGTAAACCTACACTTATTGCAATATATGTATAATTGTTCTTAATTTTCTTTGAGTTTTGTTCTACTCTTTGCTTATTCATGATTAAATCTCTTATTGTGATATTCATGTGTGTGATGGGTCTAAATTAATGTGTCCATGAATGGGATTAGGAGTAGTGTAATTTAATTTAGGAGTAGAGTAATTTAGCATCCCATAATTGTTGATTGATTGATGGATGATCCAAAATACCATGTTTAGAATGATTTGAATGTTGAGTATTAGCTCTAAAGAGTGGGAGAAGTTTGATTGATGCATGTACTTGCTAAATTAGACTTTGGTTCAATATTCTTGTACTTAATGGGTCTTTGTTTTCAAAGGCACAATTGCTCACCCATGGTTTGGGTTGGGTGATGGATTGATTTAGGGATAATTCCCAAATCAAAAGAATGAACCCCTAGCTTAAATTGAATGGTCTTAATGAATAACAATCAACTTGTTGCAGGTAGTTGTTTGGTAAGCTTGTTTCCATTTTTAGCCATCCTAGGGAGATTGATAAAACCGAATCCGTATCTAGAGTAAAGACAAACTGAATTCCTCTTATGCTCGTGTAATTATAGGGGTATTTCATTACTTAATGCTTTCACTCGGTTGGCCACCTTGTGGATGATATTTAGGCTGTGTGTTATATATTGCGTGGTTCACATTAACATGTCCAGCGTGATATCCTCTACATTTGACCAGTAAGTTGAGAGATCACTAGGCTGGCGTGTAGAGCTCGTGTGTGTGTCCCACAGTCCTTAATGAATCCAAGCATTTATGCATGGATGTAATCTCTAAAACATCGAGAGAGATTAGAGATTAATTAAGGGGACACGAGCATATAACATACGTGTTGTATGGGTATCTCGTATTCTTAATGCCTTCACTTGGTTGCCATCCCGTATTTGGTTAGCCATTGTGAATGAATTATTGGCTGTAGTATGGCCCACGCGGTTGCGCATTACATGCCCAACGAAATAACCACTGTATATGACCAGACAGTTGAGAGATCACTAGGCTGGCATACATTGCTCGTGTGTGTGTCCCAAAGTACTTAATGAATCCATGCATTATGTGGATGTGATTTCTAAGACTCGAGAGAGATTAGAGATCAATTAAGGGGACACGAGCCTATGATATACTTGCACATTGAGGGACTAAGTGAGTCTAGAGCTTAATTAGGAGGATTGTTACGGTTGAATCATTTCTCTAGTGTAACCACATTTCATGCCATCTCTCCATTCCATTCTATCCATGTATATATTATGTTAGTTTATTTATTTATTTATATTATTTAGTACTTTTCCGTAAACGCAACACACGAGTTCTCTCGGAGTGTTGTAATAATAGCTAGAACCGGTGACGGTCGGCGAATCCCACCTCCCTGTGGAACGATACCCTCACTTGCCGCTGTGCTAGTCCCTGTGACTCGCGCGCTAGCGAGGTCGAACTTAAATGTTCAATCTTTTGACCGACATTGCAACGACGTGTCGTCAGATAGAAGATACACAAGGGAACCAATACCGGTGTTTGCCATCTCTGTGGCCATCATCAATCATTGCAAGACCATCCTGCATCAATTAAAAGGATTTCTGAGTTTCATGGATTCAGCTACACATGTGCAAATAATGTAGGTAAAATGAAAATGGTAATAGCTGAAAAGCCAGTAGTAGCAACAACTTATGTCTAACAAAGTATCAAGGGTGTCAATAGCCCGGCCAGATGTCCAAGAAAGTCGTCTCTCAACTTCATCAACTGTCACGAAACCTTGAGCCTAAGAGAGCCAAAAGTGCAAGGCAATCAGTTATTTGTTCAACCGGTAACATTACACTTTAAAGAACATAAAAAATAGTAAAAGGTTATTAAAAAATGTAAACACTCTGAAAATGAATTTTGAAAAAAGGAAAATATAGAAGAAAATGGCAGAACTTGAGCCAACTCTAAAATTTGATTATGGTCTTTGTTCAACTCAGTAAGAACAGAACGAACAAGCTTTTTCTTTCCACCAGAGATCACTTCAAAACCACTACCAAATACCTGGAAAAAGTGAACCTCTACATGTTAACAAAACAACCAGTATTCAAGCAACTTTAAGAAAATGCACTAGTATTAATATGACATATATCAAAAGCAACCTTGATGCAATACCTTCAGCTTACTTATAGCTCGCAAGCAGTCATCTTCAGAAACAAGCTCACGATCACTTTTTCGTCTCTGACGAAGTAGTTTACAAAGTTCCTGCAGGCTGATCAGTCCTCCGTTGTGGGCTCTTGTTGCCAAGCAAATATCAACAATTTGTACCCCTGTCTAGCCAAGTTACTACATTTCAGAATTAACATCCTATAATATAATAACCAACATATGCTCTTCAATAATTAGAAACAATTACAGAATTTTCCAGAAACCAGCAATATTCACAGGCAAAGCTACCTTAAATTACACAACTATTCCTACTCATGAGACATGCACCATAATCCTTGAAGATGAAACTTACCAATCCCTAACAGCTCTGCCCAAAAACCCTTATTGGAGGCCAGCGGATCCACTCCCACTTTAACACACATCTCATGAAACTGTGACCTAAACGTGGGATTCTTGCGTATGTCATTCTGCAAAAACCCATTTCAACTATCAGCTCAATTTCACATTTGCTAAACAAAAACAACGCAACTTCACACTAAAATCACATGTTATATGTTTCAAGCTTGCAAAATCATAAACAACACCACCAGCAGTTAACAAACACTAAAATTAGTTCGACAATAATGAGATTGATAGATAAAAAGTACGTAAGTATTCAAAGCAAAAAAAACAAGCTAACAAACCCTTGCAGCTGCTGCTGTCTGTAGAGTGTAGACCAAAAAAAAAAAATTTTAGAAGATTACGATTTACAGTTTTAATGTGTTTTCCTTGGTGTGAATTAGTAAATATATTTACTTGCTATGAGTTTTCAGCAAATCAGAGTGGCGCAGCAGAAGTGTGGTGGGCCCATAACCCATAGGTCCTTGGATCGAAACCTGGCTCTGATATAGAGCAGCTTCCGTCAAATTTCTTCTTTTACAAAATTTTCCAAACTTGGGCCGGGTCGGGTTACGATAATCCGAATTCGTGGCCCGAAACGTTGACATGAACTCCGTCAACACTGACACCTAAGGTTTTTTTTAATGGCTCTTGAATTTTAATGCAAAGTAAGTATTAGGAAATTTCCTACAAATTTCCCTATTAGCTATTTTTTTTTTTTTTTTCATTTGAGAATTAGTTTAACTTCAAGCATACAAACAGAAGAAAAAAAATGGAAATGAAAATCTCTTTATTTATTATAGTACATAAAACAAAGACATCATAAAAGATCTAGCAACATTTTCTTACAACACTCCCAAGTTTGTCTCCAAGGCGATCTAAGAAACGACAATACATATACCTCCATCTTCTGTTGAAAAGCAAAGAACCAATTACACTCCAAAATCCCACAATAAATCCAACTGCAATGCTTACATAGAACAACCAGTCCACTTCATCTTCATTCCCAGTTTCAGATCTAGGTGTTGGAGGAACAATCTTAGTGCAATTCTTCAGAAGTGGAGGCCCACAAAGTTCGTTCCCAACGAAAGAGGATGCATTGAAACTTTGCATTTGAGTACTTGAAGGAATTTTCCCAATCAAGTTGTTATTGGAAAAATTCAAGAAACTCAAAAATGTCAAATTTGAAATGCTTTGTGGGATTTCACCATCAAACTGATTGGCAGATAGATCAATGGACTCTAGTGCTCTCATGGCGCCAATACTCGGAGGAATACTTCCGGTAAAAGAATTGTGAGACAAATTTAATGATTGCAATGCACCAAGACTCGTCACCTCTGTCGGAATCTCTCCTGAGAAATTATTGTGGGAAAGATCTATGTATCTTACCAAATTAAGAATGGTGTTATATTCAGCAGCAGTTCCTTTCATCATAAGAGACGCTTCCTCAATATACGTTGTAGATGATAAACCATATCTATATCCATATCCCATATACCCTATAGAGTTCTCACCAAAATCTCTCACTGTCCCCATGGCACTGAAATTGCCAATACATCTTGGTATGGGTCCATAGATATTGTTGTCAGACAGGTCTAAGATTTGAAGATACACCAGATAGCAAAGTTCTACCGGTAAAAAACCATGGAACTTATTTGAATGAAGGCTGAGAATCTTCATACTTGAAAATGTTTCTCCGATCCATGTTGGAACATTTCCAACAAACTCATTTCCACCGATATCAAGAGCTTTCAACAGTGTACAGTTTTTAAGTGACATAGGTATCATTCCGGAGAAACTGTTTTTGCCCAGGTGCAATGATCGGAGGTTATGTAAAGTGCCCATTGATGTTGGAAGACTACCAGTAAATTCATTGTTAGCTAAATTCAATATTTTCAACCATGACCAACTCATCCAACAATTAGGCAATCCTCCTGATAAAGAATTGTTTCTAAGGTTGAGAACTTTCATATACTTTGAATCATTCATCCGTGAACACAAAAAGTGAAAAATGGATCCCGAGAAAGCATTGTTGGAAAGATCAAGTACCATTACATTGGATGATATAGTTGGTAACGAACCTGACAAGTTATTAGAACTGAAGTCGATATCAAGTAGAGTAGCTAAAGTTAAGGTTGGGATCTCCCCAAAGATTTGATTGCATGAGAGATTTAAATATAAAAGTTGTCTTAGGTTAATAATTTTTTTATTATTATTTATGTAAAATTATAATTTTTAATTTATCTATTAAGAGAAATGGAAATGAGATAAAAAAAAAATATTCATTTATCTCTTACCATTTTATCACATAGAACGTGAAAAGTAACCAAGTAACTTTAAATTAATTTAAATAGATCTTATTAATTTTTTTTTAACTATTATAATATTTCGAATCGGGGGAGGGGATACGACTTAAACCACAACCTCTTGTTGGATGTAAGTATGAGGGGCTTACACTAAGCCAAATTTATTTTATTAATTAAAAATAGAAGAAAAATTATATATATTCTTTTTCATTAAAAAATCAATTTAAATTAATTTAACTACACCATTTAATTAAATTATTTTCGATTTGGACATGAAACAAAGACAGCATAAAAGATCTAGCAACATTTTCTTACAACACTCCCAAGTTTGTCTCCAAGGTGATCCAAGAAATGACAATACATGTACCTCCATCTTCTGTTGAAAAGCAAAGAACCAATTACACTCCAAAATCCCACAATAAATCCAATTGCAATGCTTACATAGAACAACCAGTCCACTTCATCTTCATTCCCAGTTTCAGATCCAGGTGTTGGAGGAACAATCTCAGTGCAATTCTTTGGAAGTGGAGGCCCACAAAGTTCGTTCCCAACAAAAGAGGATGCATTGAAACTTTGTAGTTGAGTACTTGAAGGAATTTTCCCAATCAAGTTGTTATTGGAAAAATTCAAGAAACTCAAAAATGTCAAATTTGAAATGCTTTGTGGGATTTCACCATCAAACCGATTGGTAGATAGGTCAATGGACTCTAGTGCTTTCATGGCGCCAATGCTCGGAGGAATTCTTCCGGTAAAAGAATTGTGAGACAAATTTAATGATTGCAATGCACCAAGACTCATCACCTCTATTGGAATCTCTCCTGAGAAATTATTGTGCGAAAGATCTATGTATCTTACCAAATTAAGAATGGTGTTATATTCAGCAGCAGTTCCTTTCATCACAAGAGACGCTTCCTCGATAAACATATAACCAGAAAAAAATGGATTTGACATATACGGTATAGAGTTCTCACCAAAATATCCCATTGTCCCCATGGCACTGAAATTGCCAATACATCTTGGTATGGGTCCATAGATATTGTTGTGAGACAGGTCTAAGATTTGAAGATACACCAGATAGCAAAGTTCTACCGGTAAAAAACCGTGGAACTTATTTGAATGAAAGCTGAGAATCTTCATACTTGAAAATGTTTCTCCGATCCATGTTGGAATATTTCCAACAAACTCATTTCCACCGATATCAAGGACTTCTAACTGTGTACAGTTTTTAAGTGACATAGGTATCATTCCGGAGAAACTGTTTTTGCCCAGGTGCAATGATTGGAGGTCATGTAAAGTGCCCATTGATGTTGGAAGACTACCAGTAAATTCATTGTTAGCTAAATTCAATATTTCCAGCTCTGACCAACTCATCCAACAATTAGGCAATCTTCCTGACAAAGAATTGTTTCTAAGGTAGAGAAATATCATAGACTTTGACTCATTCATCCGTGAACACAAAAAGTGAAAAATGGATCCAGAGAAAGCATTGTTGGAAAGATCAAGTGCAAATACATCGGATAATATAGTTGGTAACGAACCTGACAAGTTATTAGAACTGAAGTCAAGAATAGGAGATCCAGTAGCTGAAGTTAAAGTTGGGATCTCCCCAAAGATTTGATTGCGTGAGAGATTTAAATATAAAAATTGGGAATGAGATTTCCAAAAATTAACAGGGATGATATCTGAAATTCCTGTGTTGGATATATCTAGATATGTTAAACGCTTTTGTGAATGAAGCCACGAAGGAAATTGGCTCCCTAATGCACAAGATCTCAATCCTAACCCTTCAAGTTGAAATGGAGGCACCCAATCATGATTGACTTTCAGCGTTAGTGAATTTCCAGATATAGAAAAAACAGAGAGTCTAGTAAGATTAACAAAGTGAACTTGAGAAAATTCTCCATTCAAGTTGTTACTCGAAAGATCTAGGAATGCCAAAGATGAAATTTCTCCTAAAGATGGTGGAATAGATCCAGAAATAGAGTTGTAACTTAGAGTGAGAGAGTCAAGACTTTTGAATTGCCCAAGTTGATTGGTCAAATGACCAGAAAGTTGAGTATTCATTAAATTCAATGACTCTAATCCATCTGAGATACACCCTGATAGAATGTTTAAGATTTCGGATATCTCTTGACTCAATCTGACATCGGACAAAATAATTGACCGTAAATTACAAAGTCTTCCAAACGATCTTGGAATTCTCCATTGAAGTAATTTATTATATGAGAGGTCAAGTGTTTCGATAGATGTCAGGTGGCTAATAGAACTTGAAACCGTACCTGTCAACATATTTCCCCGAAGAGAAAGGAACCTAAGATGGCTAAACCTATACAACCAGTCTGGTATTGAAAGATTGAAATTGTTGTCAGATAAATCAAAAAGTTCAAGCGAAGTCAAGTTTTGAAACCCATCAGGGATTGGACCTTCAAAAAAATTAGTATTTAGATCCAAAAAGACTACATTTTTAAGACCAAAAATCCAACTACAAGTTTTGAAACCCATCAGGGATTGGGAATAAAAATTGTAGTTGTTAGAGAGATCAAGTGTGACAAGAGATGACAAATTAGCAATGGGAAGTGGAAGAAAGTATTGCAATCCACAACCTGACAACCTTAATTCTACTAATGAACGAAGCGAGTTCACTACCATCAACCAATCAGTGGCATTGGAAAGGCGTGCATCACTCAAATCAAGGTGTTTCAATGATGAAAGACTAGACATCCACAACAAATTATCAACATATAACTGATTCATACTAAGGTTAAGATGTTGGAGATTAGAGAGATTTCCAAGTTGGTAGGGAATCATTCCCTCAAATCGAGCACTAGAGAGATCAAGGTACTTCAAATTTCTCAAAGAACCAAGATATGTAGGAATTTTAATCCCGTCAAAACGATTGCCGCTCAAGTCTAAGTAAATCAATTGCTTAAAATCAAGCAAAGAGGGATTTAACTTACCCACAAATTTTGACCTCTCGAAAGCTTCATCTTCGGCTTCATATACCAAGCTGGATTGAAAAAGATCATCAGAAGATGTACTGTAGTAACGTATGAGATGAGGATTACCAAGGTGGAGCTCAAGGACGTGGCTCGTGAAGTTGTGGCAGACAACACCAGCCCAATTGCAACAATCTCCTCCATCACCATTCCAAGAGGCAAGACGGTTGGAGGGATCTTTGAGATCTTTCTTCAACCTTAAAAGTGCCCGTCTCTCACTTTCGATGCAACCCACATGAGTGCTTCCATTGCACAAGCAAATGTCGATGGCAGCCAAGGCAAGCAACTCAAGGAAAAGAAGGGCAACAACAGAACTCATACTAATAACTGGTTTCATCACAATACACTTTTATTAATTCTACATGTAGAAGGTTACACAGACGGTGATATATTTATAGTGTTTTGATGGGATAATTTTTTAAACTCTCACGAAAAAAAAAAAAAAAAAGCAGGTCTCAGTCCTAACTTTAGAAAAAGTCTTGGTCCTGATGGATCCAGTTTGGAAAAATAGATAATAGGGAAATTTCCTGAAAGTTACTTTACATCAAAATTCAAGAGGCATTAAAATAGGTGCCGGTGTTGACGGGGTAGACTTTTGAGTCTACTTCCTTTAACTTCTGTATCTTTCGCAATATCTTTCGCAATACTATCTGTACAAGTATCCAATAATTATTTAAATATATAACCACGATCTTAAAGTGCTTAACAAAGTCCAGGTCCGAATCCTCTTTCAAAATAAATTAAAATAAAATAAAAACTACAATTGAATTTTAATTACTTGAGTTCTCTTTTTTGTTTTTGTGGATGGTGGATCGTTTTGTTGGGTGCTTTGTTGGCTGTGAGCTGTCTGGGTCTCTGTTTCTGGTGCGTTTGTAGTTGCCGTTGTGTTGCTTCTCTGTTGAGTGCGTTTGGCCTTCTTAATAAAAATTTACTGTTCAATTTTTTTTTTTAATCCATTGTAAATATCTGAATATTAAAAAATAAAAGCAAATAAACTACTCATTTCATTGGCAATTGTACGTTAAATATATCAATCAAACAGTTGAATTTTTAACATCATTTCGTCTCATCCATCATTCCAAATCCACTTTAAAAAAGACAAATTGTGTAGATTACTAATGAATTGATAGTTCATAAATTACTATTGAATTGATTAGATCATTGGGGTACATAAGATTATCAGCTATATATATGCAATTTCATTTCAAAAAAATTCTGATTGATTGATTTTTTGTAGAAGACAAGGGAAAACTAAGGGGGCGTTCAGCGACATTTCTAAAACACTGTTTTCTGCTGAAAAATGCTGAAAATCTGTTCTGCAAACATTAAAAAAAAAAAAAAAAAAAAAAAAAAAAAAAAAAAAAAAAAAAAAAAAAACCACAGAGAACAATATTTCAATTTAAAGCCTTGAACAGATAAATGACGTTTTCAATGTTTTGTTTCTATTTTCGTGTAGCTGTCTTAGGTTAATAATTTTTTTATTATTTATGTAAAATTATAATTTTTAATTTATCTATTAAGATAAATGGAAATGAGATAAAAAAAAAAAATATTCATTTATCTCTTACCATTTTATCACATAGAACGTGAAAAGTAACCAAGTAACTTTAAATTAATTTAAATAGATTTTATTAATTTTTTTTAACTATTATAATATTTCGAATTGGAGGAGGGGATATGACTTAAACCACAACCTCTTGTTGGATGTAAGTATGAGGGGCTTACACTAAGCCAAATTTATTTTATTAATTAAAAATAGAAGAAAAATTATATATATTCTTTTTCATTAAAAAATCAATTTAAATTAATTTAACTACACCATTTAATTAAATTATTTTCGATTTGGACATATCTCAAAATAACATGACACAAATAAACCCAGTTAGGAATGAGATCGCATTACAATTGTGCAATGACTATAATAACATATAAACATTATGATTAATGAAACTTTATTTGTATGGTAATTATCAATATAATGTATTAGGTGTTATAACTATATTTTTATAATATTAATATTCTTTTATTATTCTTGTTGTTGTGTGCTTAATGCTTTAATATTAAGTATATTACCATACACATTTTTAATGTTTTCATTTTCAGAATATCGTTTTCAATAATTGCTACCAGACGCGTTTTCAAACTCGAAAAATAGAAAACAAAAAACAAAAACCGAAAACAAAAACAAAAAACGAAAACGTTACCGAACAGACCCTAAACTATTTACTCCTTTAAGAAGTGTATTTGTCTTCCCTTACCTTGAAAATTATTTGGTTTCATAAATACATTTCTATTTAATAATCCTTTAGCATGGACGGTCTAGAAATAAAAAAGAATCTAGGACCATTGTTTTGTAACGTTACAAAATCAACTATAAAATAGTATTAAACGAAGAGTGGTGCTATAGGTACACACTATACTGGTCTATTTATGTCTCACTTTTTAAATTTTTTATTTAATTAAATAAAATTAAATGTTTTTATTAATTTTTTTGATTTATTTCCAAAACTACCCATTTTACTTATTTTTAAACTTTTAATACACCACATCTATGATCTCTATATACGTCTTTCTCTCACCTCTATTGAATTATTTATTTTTTCTTCTTTTGAGCTTTTTTTTTTCTTCTTCTTATTTCATGGTGGAAATGAAAAAAGAAAAAAAAATAACAGGTTGCTTTAACACAATGGAAGGTTGATATTATTCTAAAGAAAACGTAAACCTTAAACTTCTAGAGAAAATTGTTTCTAGATATTTGATATCATTCAAAGACAATTTTTACAGATACTTAATATCATTGTCAAACAATTCTTGCATATGTCTTATGTCATTTTCAAACAATTATTCTAGATGTTTGATATCGTTCTCAGATAATTCTTCCATATGTTTGATATTTTTCTCACTCTTTTCATAATATTTGTATGTGTAAGAAGCAAATTTTAGGGTTTAAGAGTTAAGGAATATATTTTTTAAAGAAATGGATTATAAGAATGTTTTTTTTTTTTTTGTTTTTTTGTTTTTTTTTTTTTGTTTTTTGTGAAAATGGAATATGGGTTTTAATAGATTTACTTTGTAGAATATTTTTTTTTTCTTTCTTAAATTGTATGTCTCTTACAGTAATTTTGATAAAGGAAAAAAAAAATTACTACATAATTAAAAAATGAGAGTTTCTCCTTACAATCTACAAATTATCTATTTACACTCCAATTTAATTTTTTTATTAATGACAATTTTAACCTAAATTAAAATTACTAACCAAGACAAAAAAAATTCTAAAGACACTTCAAACTAATTAAATTATTATAAAAAGAAATTCTCTCTTCTAAATCATTAGATTAAAGAAAAATAGATAAATGAAAATTTGATTTATTGTAACTATATTCGATTAAATTCACAATTTCTAAGACTAATGAAAGAATTAAAGTTCTCTAGGCAATCACATACCTACAAAAGTAACAAAAAGAATTTTAATATTTCAATTTTTTTTTTTAATATATACATATATACGGTTCCAAAAAATCAAGCTTATTTGTAATTTTTTTTTTTTTGAACTGTTAGTCTTGCTTGAGAAATAATGGAGATAGAAAATTAGAGATATGTATTGGAGCAGAGAGAATTTAATATGGTAATTAAAAATTTAGAAGAGAGTGTTTAATATGTAATATTTAATTTAATGATTTATGAGAGATAATTTTTTTTTTTTAATAATTTAATTCAATTTAATGATTTATGAGAGATAATTTATTTTTTTAATAATTTAATTCAAAAAAGATTATTCCTCGGATGAATTCAAAGGCTACGATGGTTTGTCCTAATTTTTATTAAAATAAAATGAAGTGTTTTTAGAAATTTATTTAAAATAGAGTGTCTGTAGAATACAAGTGCCAAAAGATAAAAAGGATAATCTTGGAACAAAGAAAGTATCTTTAGAATTTTTTTTTTTTTAATTTAAATTTTGAGAATGAAGTGTTTTTAGAAAAAAAAAAATGTATAAAAAGAAAAAATTGGATTGTCAAAAGAAACTCTCTTAAAAAAAATGGGGCATAAATAAACCAGTAAGAGGTGTGCTAATAGCACCACTCTAAAAGAAACGTTTAGTTTTGTATCATTACAAAGTTGATTTCGAAACATTATTTAACTACAATCGTAAAATTATTTTTCGAAACCATCTTGATATAATGGAGAAAGTCTTGGGTGCAGCGTGATGGATGGTATATCGTGATACACGCTGCACCCAAGTTTCACGTTGCACCCAAGTTTTAGCCGATATAATGATATACTGTCCAGTGTCATCTGCAGTGCTATTGGTTTTATTTTCAAATGTAATTTTCTTCATTGACTTAGAAAATTGGACACATCATTTTCCTGCTGCCATTAATGAACCGTTGAAAATTGGACACATCATTTTCCTGCTGACATCTTTTTCGTGCACTAGCTCAGTCTTCAACAATCATTTTTATTTTTATTTTTAACCAATATTAAGGTAAATACGAACAAGATCATCTCTGTCTTCCTTTTCAGCCAAGTAATCGTAAGGATTTCAAAGACCGACTTCGATGACATGGCCAGTCGTGTTGTTGTAGACAAATAAAGACTTTCACTTGGATGCAATACACAACTTTATATGGTTTGAAATGTGATCATTTTGCAAATCCAGAAAATCTAATTTGATGATAAACGCAATAAATTCTATAATATATATATTCAAGATTCAGCCCCTAATAATTAACTTAGAGCTTACAAATAGGAAAAATAAAATCATAATCATTTACTATAGTACTTGATTATTTGATGATCAAAGTACATAAAACAATCCATAAAAGATCTAGCAACATTTTATTACAACACTCCCAAGCTTGTCTCTAACATTTTCTAAGATGGATAGACCTCTATCGATCTTTCAAGGGTTCATTAATGGCAGGAAAATGATTTGTTCAATTTTCCAAGTCAATGAAGAAAATTACATTTTGGACAAAAAAAAAAAAAAAACCAATCACAGTGCTTGACCATATCAGAATTCCATTAACTTGTCTCAAGCTCATGAAATGTATGAATTACTCTGAGAAAACAGAATGACAAGTGCAAGTTTATTGACTAGCGTCCACGCAATATTTATATGCACCAACGTCCAAACAATAGTCTTGAAAAATATTTACAAGA
Source organism: Acer campestre (assembly GCA_954870605.1). Taxonomy (NCBI): domain Eukaryota; kingdom Viridiplantae; phylum Streptophyta; class Magnoliopsida; order Sapindales; family Sapindaceae; genus Acer; species Acer campestre. Next base: position 47,567,549 of record OX940801.1, on the reverse strand, counting down.
CTATTTACATGCACCAGCGTCCACGCAACTCCAGTCAGATCAATTTATTGTATACGCGTAATGCACGAAATTTCTTTGAAGATTACTTAGCATCAAGATTAAAAAAAATATCCCAATTAGACCACAGCTGACAGAGAAGACTTAAGTCAATTAAAGATAAAAATTAGTAGTTTTCATTTTTCTAACTCCTGTCCCTTTCATGCATAATCTAAGAAAAATCTAAAACCTAATGGTTTTGACTTCTGTGGCCAATAAAATATACAAATGAATGAGGGATGAAATTTCCTAATGAGTTGCACGAAATTTCCTTAATAATTATTTCACATCAAAATTCCTACCAAGACCTGTAGATTATACAAGACTCCAAGTCAATGATGAAAGGAAAAAAAAAAACAAAAGAAAAGGAAACTATCAAGTCTATAAACCTTACAAGTTGTCCAAATAATTCTGGCTGAGGTAATTACCAAGTCGGTGAGGGATCATTCCTACAAGTCCATTTCCAGAGAGATTAAGGTACCTTACACTCTCCATCAAACCTTAAAATTTAGGAACTTGAATTCCTTCAAAACCATTAAAGCTTACAAGTCCAGGTAAATCAAATGCTTAAAATCAAGCAAATAAGGATTTATTTGAACCTTGAGCTCTCATGAGCTTTCTTTTCAGCTAAGTAATCATAAGGATTTCAAAGGCTGAGTTCAATGACATGGCCAATCGTGTTGTTGCAGACAACACCAGTCCATCGACAATAAATTTGATGATAAACTCAATTTGATGAATCGTGTTGTGAATCCAAAAAACCCAATTTGATGATAAACTCAAAAAATTCTATTATATATACTAAAACATCATCATGTATTCAAGATTCAGCTCCTACTAATTAACTTCGAGCTTACAAGTGGGAAAAAATCACTTCATTTATTATATATATATTACTTGATTATTTGATTATCAAAGTACATACAACAAAGGCAACATAAAAGATCTAGCAAGTTTGTCTCCAAGGCAATCCAAGAAATGACAATACATACACCTCCATCTTGGTTGACAAGTAAAGAACCTATTACACTCCAAAAGCCTACAATAAATCCAAGTGACATGCTTACATAGAACAGCCGGCCCACCACTTCATCTTCATTACCATTTTCAGAGGCAGGTGTTGGAACAATCTTAGTGCAATTCTTCGAAAGTGGAGGCCCACAAAGTTCATTGCCAGTAAAAGAGGATGCATTGAAACTTTGTAGTTGAGTACTTGAAGGAATTTCACCGATCAAGTTGCTATCAGCTAAGTACAAGCGACTCAAAAGAGTCAAACTTGAAATGCTCTTTGGGATATCACCAAAAAGTTGATTTGAATAGAAATCAACTAACTCTAATGATCCCATAGCACCAATACTCTCCGGAATTTTTCCTGTGAAGAAATTGTTAGATAAATTCAATGTCTGCAAAGCTTCCAAATTTGTCACTTTCGTTGGAATCTCTCCTGAGAAATTGTTGTTGGACAGGTCTATACTTCTAACCAAATTCAGAATGGTGCTGCTTGTATTGAGACTCTTTCCCTTTGATCACACGTGATGCAATTTCAAGAAGATTTTTCGATGAATCAGAAAAAATAAAAAAGGCTGTATACTGTAGTTGCCTGAAGAAGTTGACAAGGATGAAAATTCTCCCAAGTATGGTGGAATATGACCAAAAAGTTGACAATTACTCATATACAAGAACGGAGAACCATGGTCCATCTGGTATACATCTCGAGAAAATATCTAAAACTTCAGATACCTTTGGACTCAATTTGTTTCAAGTTGCAAAGTCTTCCCCGATGATCTTGGAATTCGCCATTCAAGTTTATTAAATGAGACATCAAAGTGAGTCATGGAAGTCACGTTTACTAGAGAATCTGAAATCATACCTTGCAAGCTATTTTTTACCTAAATAAAGGAACTCAAGATGACTTTAAATGTGAACAACCAGAATTGAAGAAATAAAATTATTTTCACCTAAATCGAGCATTGTAAGAGAAGTCAAATTCTTAAATCCCTCTGGGAAGTCAAATTCTCAAATCCCTCTGGGATCGGACCCTGAAAATTATTATAACATGCACTAAGTGAGACTAAATGAGTAAGACCAGAAAGGCAGAAACCCAACTAAGAACCGAAGTGTTCAATTGGTTGAAAGAAAGATAAAGGGTAGTAAGAAGTGAAGAATTTGCAATGGGTAAGGGAAGAAAGTTATGGAGTTGGCGCTGTGAGATCTGAGATTCAGTGAACTCAAATCAAGGAACTCCAGAGAAGAAAGACCAGATATCCACCGAATATTCTCAATAAATAACAGATTCCAACTAAGGTCAAGATGTTGCAGACAAGAGAGGTTTCCAAGTTGGTGAGGAATCATTCCCCCAAATCCAGCATAATTGAGGCTAAGATATCTTAAGTTCCGCATGAAACCAAGAAATCTAGGAATGTGTATTCCTTCAAAGTGTTTCAACGACGAAAGACTAGACAGCCACGACAAATTATCAACATATAACCAATTCATACTAAGGTTAAGATGTTGGAGATTAGAGAGATTTCCAAGTTGTTGGGGAATCATTCCCTCAAATCCAGCATAAGAGAGATCAAGGTACTTCAAATTTCTCAAAGAACCAAGATAGGTAGGAATTTTAATCCCGTCAAACTGATTGCCGCTCAAGTCTAAGTAAATCATTTGCTTAAAATCAAACAAAGAGGGATTTAACTTACCCACCAATTTTGACCTCTCGAAAGCTTCACGTACCAAGGGAGATCGATAAAGACCAGAAGTTGTAGTGTGACGTATGAGATGAGGATTTCCAAGGTGGAGCTCAAGTACGTGGCTCGTGAAGTTGTGGCAGACAACACCAGCCCAATTGCAACAATCTCCTCCATCACCATTCCAAGAGGCAAGACGGTTGGAGGGATCTTTGAGATCTTTCTTCAACCTTAAAAGTGCTCGCCTCTCACTTTCGATGCAACCCACATGAGTGCTTCCGTTGCACAAGCAAATGTTGATGGCTGCCAAGGCAAGCAACTCAAGGAAAAGAAGGGCAACAACAGAACTCATACTAATAACTGGTTTCATCACAATACACTTTTATTAATTCTACATGTAGAAGGTTACACAGAGGGTGATATATTTATAGTGTCTTGATGGGATAAACTGAATCCACACGAACAATAAAAAAATCAAGTCGGTTCTAACTAAAGAAAAACTCATGACCTCATAATCTATCTAAGAACTTGTTTGATTGGGCTTTTAAAAAAACCCCTATTTGTAAAATGTCTACCTATAATAAATCTATTAGAAATGGAACTTTTGAAAAACAAAATTATAATTGTTTGGTTGGTAGTCTTTTTTTTAAAAAAAAATGTCTATTTGGAGAAGCTCCTCCCTATGAGTTTTTGCATGTCTCTACTAAATTGCAAATAGACAATCGTAAAAACCCAACCAAACAATTATAAAATACTTAAATAGAGGTATGTAGACAGGGGTGGAACTGGAATTGAGGAATTGGGGGGCCAAATGATAAAACTTAAAAGTTATAGTACTAAAATGTAAAATTTATACCCCATGGGGATCCACCCGTGTGTATAGCTTTTGAGACATTAGAAACAAGCACTAAACCACCTATCTAGTGTCTCGATGAATCCAGTTAGGAAAAATAGCTAATAGGGAAATTTGTAGGAAATTTCCTACAAATCTCCCGATGCTTACTTTATATTAAAATTCAAGAGGCATTAAAAAAACCTTAGGTGCCGGTGTTGACGGAGTACTTTTGAGTCAGTTTTTTTTTTTTAATTTTTTTTTTAATTATTTATTTATTTATTTATTTATTATTCAGAAAGGCCGGGTAAGGCCAAGCAAAAAAACACCACAAAGAACAAACAGACCACAAAAACAAACATGGAAAAGCAACAAACAGCCCAAAACACAAAGTCCCACAGCCAAATGAGACAGACGAAGCCGGCCCATGAAACAAAAACACAGCTGCAAACAGACAGCTACCAAACGACAACAGCCGGCCCATGAAACAAAAACACAGCTGCAAACAGACAGCTACCAAACGACAACAGCCGGCCCATGAAACAAAAACACAGCTGCTAACAGACAGCTACGAAACGACAACAGAAGAAGCACAAACCCCACTCTCGACCAACACCGAAACAGCAACAACCTTCCCATTCCAAAATGTCCCCATACATGCTTGACCCTTTCTTTACCAACTTCTCCGCGAAAGGGTTAGAAGCTCTAGAGTCGTAGACAACCTGCATGCCACCGAGAGAGTTCATACTACAATGAATATCATAAATGGTATTAATGTTAATTAGGTCCCCAAAGTCGCCCTTATTCACCCATGAGACAGCCATCTTGGAGTCGCTAACCACCAAAATCTTTGGAAGACTTGGTTTAGATAGGCACAGCTTAACAACTCTCCTAATAGCCCAATTTCAACTGTTTGATTGATATATCTAACGTATGATTGCCAAGGAAATTATTATTATTATTATTTTAATATTCAAGATGGAGTATATGTACTGTCATTTTGTAGATAGTCTCGAAGACAAATTTACATGTGTTTCAAAAAATGTTGCTAGATCAAGACTAAGTCTAAGGGGTTCCATGGCCAATAAAAATGGAATTGCGTGCTACTTATAGTGTCATTTTGTTGTTGTATACATTGCAGGAAATTTCCTTGAAGATTACTTTGAAACGATATTTCAAAGATATCTCAATTAGGCCATGGACCAACAGAGAAGACTCTTAAGTCAATTGAAGATATAACTCCTTCCTTTAAACTTTCACACATCATTTAAGGAAAATGAAAGAAAAGCTAGCTACAGTTATAATTGGAGAGCTAAAATTCTAAAAGGGTTCCATGTCCAATAAAAAAAAAATAGTAAACAAATGAATTGGGTCCATAGAAGCGAGTCTCACAATAATGGCGTTGTGTGCTTGGTTAAAATCTGATACATTTCAACTTTCAAGTGGAAATATCATAATCCTACAATATCATCAACGGTCCATGCTTTTGCAACACTAATCAATCACTTAAGTTATCAAGACAAAATAAATTCACAGACAGCCACAAAAATCAAGACAAAATTTACATACAAGCCCCTCGAACATGAAGGGATGAACATGAAAAGATACCGGAAACGTATAAAAAGTAATGAATACTCGAAAGTGAGGCAGTAATTTGAATTCCTTTTGTTTTCTCTTGTAATTCTTTTTTCTTTTTCTCATTCCACTCCCTCCAAAAGGAAGAGAAAACCATATAACAATTAGTCGGTTCAGATCAAGCAAGCTAAACAGCTTCACCAAAGTTGAAGAGATTGCGGTCAAAGCAAGATGTTGCGACAATTACTGAACATAGCTGTAGGAAACCACAAAGTAAACTGAACATGATATTCAGTTTTGTTTACCAGAGTTGGATGACATCTTAATATTAAACCTTTATCCTACACCTCAGGGTAAGTTTGTGCAATTTGACATTATTTTTATCTTTGTAAAATTGTTTATGGCTACAGAGAGTTGTTAATAATCTTATCCAAAACTAATATTCTTGCATAAGAAAATTTGTTCAACAATTAATGTTTCACAAATCACATCACATGGAACATTTCCTTTACAAACTCTGAACACCAGTTTCCCTCTTCAAGCACACAAAAATACAGAACAACACAGAAAATAAAGACCAACACTTACAACACTTGAAAATTTGTCAGAGAGCAATTCTGAGACTAACACATGCTTATGACTTACATATTCACAGGTCCTTTGGACTGTATGTTGTAGAAGAATAAAAAGTCCCAACAAGGAAACTAATTCCTTCTTTAACAGAAATGGATGCCACATTAGCATCTCTTCATTTTAATCACCTTTATCATGTGATTCATGATATGCTAGACCGGTAAAGTATGATGAGCTATTGCTCACTGGATTAGCTCTTTGCACCTCTATATGTTTTGTTGACTTTGTTGGACCAGTGACTGATGCAAGCTTGACATTTGTACCAACCGGAACTGAGGTTGGACTATCTGATGATACTCTCACAAAGTTCAAGTGGTTCAAAATGTCAAATTTGAAATACGTACTTTGTGGAATTTCACCAGAAAGTTGGTTCGTAGAGAAATCAATAGACTCTATTAATCTCCTAGCACCGATGATACTATCTGGTACTGTGGTACTCTTCCGGTAAAAGTGTTGTGTGACAAATTTAACGACATCAACGCTACAAGTTGTGTCATTTCCATTGTAATCTTTCCTGAGAAATTGTTGTAAGAAAGGTCGACACTTCTTACCAAGTTTAGAGTACTGCTGTATTTATCTGCTCTCCCTTTTATCGATAGATTGACTTGGAAGAATACTTGACTTGGAATTGACTTGGAAGAATACTTGAAAATTGTATAGCACTGTATAGAGAATTTTCCGTAGTCACCATGGCACTGAACTTATTGATACATCTGTTATAGTTCCAGAAAAGACTGTTACAGTATAAGCAAGGTCTGAGATTTGAAGAGAAACCATATGACAAAGTTCAATCGGTAGAAAACCATGAAACTTATTCGAACGAAGGTGGAGAATCAACAATATTCTTGAAAAGTTATCTCCAATCCAAGTTGAAAGATTCCCAACAAACTCATTCCCACCAAAGTCGAGTACCACCAACTCTGCAAAATTTCTAAGTGACACTGGTACCAATCCAGAAAACTTGTTTTTGTGAATGTGGAATGATTGAAGGGCACTTAAAGTTCCAATTGAGATTGAAGGGCCACTAAGGATATCCAATTCATCAAACAATCATGTAGTTCTCCAGATAAAAAGTTGTCTCTAAGGTTGAGAATTCAAGTTTCCCTTGACTCATTCATCCCATGACACACAAAAATTGGAAAATGGATCCTGACAAAGTATTGTTTGAAAGGTATAGCAGAATCACATTGGAGGCTATGAGAGACAAAAGACCCGATAATTCTTTTAGCTGACAAGCTTGCCAAAATGGGTTCTGGCTCGGGAGGGGACCTCATTCAATGGAGTCTTTGATTTGTATGTGCAGCCGTGTCGTAGTCTTTGAATGTGCTCTTCCTTTTGCTCTGTTTTCGGTTTTATGTTGTTCTGTTCTTTGTCTGTTTTGCTGTCCTTGTCGGGGTGCTAGTTTGCTTGTTGTGCTCCTGGTCTGCTGGCCTGTTTTGTGCGGTTTTTTTCCTCTGGTCTTTGCTCCTCGTTTGAGGCCTTTTTGGTTTGATTAATAAAGTGTGGCTGTTAAAAATAAAATAAAATAAAAGACTATAGACCCGATAAATTGTTTGAACTTAAGTCTAGAAATTTAAGCTTAGTATACTCATACAAATTAACAATCTCCCCCGAGATTTGGATGTAATAGAGATTTACACGTTTGAATTGCGAGAGAGAATTCCAAAACCACGTTGGGATAGCTTCTGAAATTCATATTTTCAAGGTCCAAAGAGATAGAGGGAGAGAGAGACAAAAAGGCTGTTCGGTAATGTTGCAAAATATGTTTTCAAGGTCTAAAATGTTCAACAATATCCAGAATCCAGTCACAACAAAGTCTCACATAGAACAATTCCATTAGAAACTCTTACATCAGTTTATTTAATTTTCAAGCACACAGAAAAATAAACACTTATTATTCACTGTAGTACAGAACAAAAAAAAAAAATAATAATAATCTAAAAATAGTTTCCAACAACACTCCCAAATTTGTCTTCAAGGCGATCCAAGAAATGATAGTACACGTACCTCCATCTTCTGTTGACAATTAAAGGACCAATAAAACTCCAGAAGTTCACAACAAATCTGATAAGCATAAACATTATGCTGGTCTTCACACTCAAGAAATGAAGCAGCCAACGAGTCTCCTGAGTTATCAGAAACAGAGCACAATTGCTCTTGAGCATCAACGGTTGTCATCAGCTGATCATGCTGTGATCAGTGATGATAATCTGAGTCATCAAACATCAGGAATGCTAGGAGTTAAGCTTAGCTAAATATAACATAATGTGTTAACAGAATTAGTTAGCTTTTCAGTTAGCTGATGTGGCAAAATCAGTTAGAGAAATAACTGATTCAATTCCTGAGTTGTTAGAAATGCTTTTAGCATGAGAATCTGATCTAACATATATAAGTACAGCACCTCTGTAAAAATGAATATCAATGAAAAAGAAATATCTCTCAGACTTCATTAATGGAGCATTCTCTGAGAATCTCTCAATCCTAGTCTCTTAGTATTTTTCACAAACACCTTGTTACTTTTATCAAACACTTTCAGTTTTTACATGGTATCAGAGCTATCTGATTAACATCATGACAATTCGATCCCAATCTCCAATCATTAATCAAAATCAAAATCCTCAAGGCGACATCTCCTCCCAGATTCCCAACAACAATCAAAACTCAAAAGAAGGCATGAGTTCACAACAGCCAAACGCAAATCAGAGTCAGGATTCTCAGTCAGTTGCTTCAACAATGGAGTTTACAGCACTAACAAAGAGTCTGAACTTCAATCTTCCGATCAAACTGAGCAAATCCAACTATCTACTCTGGAAAATTCAGGTATTACCTATCATTCAAGCTTTAGATTTAGAAGACTATCTCTACGGAACAAATAGTCCTCAAAACATGTATACCGATGTTGAAGTAGTAGATGAGTCTGGTGAGAAATCTGTTGAAAAACGTATAAGTAAGGAGTTTACTAATTGGAAACGGATTGATAAACTACTTTTAGGATGGATTTATTCAACTATTAGTGAGAGTTCACTAGGACAGATGATTGGTTGTAAGTCTTCTTTTGAGGTGTGGAGTCGATTAGACAGATTATTTACACAACAATCTATGGCTAGAACAATTCAACTTAAAAATCAGCTTCAGGCAATAAAGAAAGGATCAGATTCTATAAGTGATTTTTCTGCAAAAATCAAGAACATTGGAGATTCTTTAATGGCTGCTGGAGAAGAAGTTAAAGAACGTGACCTAGTAATGTGTCTAGTGAATGGTGTAGGACATGATTATGATGCTATTGTGTCTGTCATAACAGCACAGCAGAGGTTTATGAGTTTTGAGGATGCTCAGTTTGTTTTGATGATGCATGAGCAAAGATTAGAACATCTTGATTCACCAACACAAATTAGTGTGAATCAAGTCTCTGCAAATTATGCTCATAACAATAGTCAGTTTAAAAGGAGTCAAAGAGATGGACAAGGAGGAAGAGGTGGTTTTCAACGTGGTAGAGGTAGGAATTTCAGAAGTGGAGGCAGAGGTCGAATTCACTGTCAGGTATGCAATAAACCTGGTCACAGTGCCTTCAAGTGCTACCACAGGTTCAATCAGGAGTACCAGCCACTTCAGTACCAGCCATCTCAGTATTAGTCATCTCAACAACCTCACCAGAATCAATCTCAAGCTTACTTTAACCAGCAACAACCAATGCAGTGGTCACAGAGTTATAATCAGGTTCATGATTACAACAATCAGATGCAATTCGGGACATCTTCTCATGGTACACCAGAGGCTCATACTACCTATCATCAGAATTCAGCTCTTATTGCAACACCAGACTCCATCAATGATCCAGCTTGGTATATTGATAGTGGTGCCACAAATCATGTTACAGCAGATCTCAACAATCTCTCTTTGAGGTCGAATTATAGAGGTAATAACAAGCTTGTTGTTGGTAATGGAAATCAGCTTGACATAACACATATTGGAGACACTTTGGTTAATTCACATGCTCAGCCATATAGGAAATTGCTTCTTAAGAACATATTGCATGTTCCACAAATTACTAAGAATTTACTAAGCATCTCAAAGTTTACATTTGACAATCAAGCTATTGCTGAATGCTATCATGATCAATGTGTTATCAAGGATATCAAAACGAAGAAAATCCTGCTCCAAGGAGTTCTTAGAGATGGTCTTTACTGCTTGAAGCTTGTTGGTGCTAGAGTACATCATGAAGGTTTCGAAATTGGAAAAGCTGAAGGTTTCAAGGCTTTGTCTAGTTCCTTTTTGTTTGATAATAAACAATGTCTTGGGAATGTGTTTGATTCCAACTCACAGAATGCAAATTTGTTTGCATTTGCTGCTGTGAATGCCAAAGTGTGGCATGCTAAATTGGGTCATCCATCTCCTTTAATTCTTCAAAAGATGTTGGACAAAATTCACTTTAATAAAAAGTTTCATATTCCTCATTTTTGTGATTCTTGCAAGAGTGGCAAACTTCATAGGCTGCCGTTTTCAAGGCATGATATCACTGCGAAATTTCCTCTATAGTTGGTATATTCTGATGTTTGGGGACCAGCCCCTATGTTGTCAACTGAGGGTTTTCGGTATTACATCTCATTTGTTGATGCTTTCACACGGTTCACATGGGTGTATCCCTTGAGGTTAAAGTCTGAGGCATTAGGGGTGTTTATCAGGTTTCAGAAGCTTGTTGAAAGGCAGTTTGATAGGCAAATTAAGAGTGTTCACTCTGACATGGGAGGAGAATATGTTGCTTTCACTTCATATCTTGCTTCTCATGGCATTCAAGTGAGGTACTCTTGTGCTCACACCCATCAGCAGAATGGAGTAGCTGAAAGAAAGCACAGGCATATAGTGGAGACTGGTTTGACTCTCCTTGCCCATGCTCATATGCCTCTTACATTTTGGTTTGAAGCTTTTAGCACAACTACATTCCTCATTAACAATATACCACTAGCAATATTTCGGTTCTTGTCACCTTTTGAGAGGTTATATGGGAAGAAACCCAATTACAACTTCTTTAAATCCTTTGGTTGCAGCTGTTTTCCTTTTCTAAGAGACTACTCTAAGACTAGGTTCAACTTTCATTCAACCAAATGTCTATTCATAGGGTATAGTTCATTGCACAAGGGATACAAGTGCTTGCACCCTTCTGGTCGCATCTATGTTTCCAGACATGTGGAATTCAATGAATTGGAGTTTCCTTATGCATCTTTATTTCCAGTCAAGAGTCCTCACATTCCTACATCCAATGCACAATCCTTTCCTTTATCTACCATGCATCACATGGTCTCTAGGATTTCTCCAAGCCTTGATTCCTTAAATAGGCATATGAATGTCAGGCCTCATACTTTCACACCAGCAACAAGTCCTTTCCTGTCACATTTACCACAGTCTACAAGTTCTTCACCTTGTGACACTCAGTCCTCTTTATCAGCTCCTGTCACTCGGTCACCAGTTCCTTTATCAGCTGATATGGATCACATTCCATTGTCCAACAGTCCTTCTTCAGCTCAGCGTGACTTTACATGTGTGCCTGGTTCTAGACCAGCTCTTGATTTAAATTCGGGTCCAGCTACCTCCTCTCTTCATCCGATGGTAACTAGGTCCAAAAATGGTATCTATAAGCCTAAAGTCTACAATTCTGCTTGTTTCTTGGCTGCAGCTGATCCCACTTCTGCTAAAGTGGCCTTGTTGGATCCCAAATGGGCTGCTGCAATGAATGAAGAGTTTGATGCTCTTCTTGCCAACAAAACTTGGTCTTTAGTTCCATTTCAACCTGATATGAATGTTGTTGGTTGCAAGTGGGTTTTTCGAACCAAATACAACCAAGATGGCAGTCTTTTGAAGTATAAGGCTAGATTGGTGGCAAAAGGATTTCATCAAACACCTGGATTGGATTTTGTTGACACCTTTAGTCCAGTAGTTAAGGCCTCTACGATTCGAGTAATATTTTCTGTTGCTGTTTCCTTTGGTTGGCAGATTGAACAAATAGACATCAACAATGCCTTTCTTAATGGTGACTTGTCTGAGTTGGTGTACATGTCACAACCTGAAGGTTTTATTGATGTCTCAAAGCCGAATCATGTGTGCAAATTGCACAAGTCCTTGTATGGACGTAAGCAAGCACCAAGAAGTTGGTTCCACAAGCTGAAATCTGCTCTTGTGTCATGGGGCTTCTCCAACTCAAAGTCAGACACTTCTTTGTTTACAAAATTCTCTGGAAAAGAATCATTGTTTGTTCTTGTTTATGTTGATGATATACTCATCACTGGTAACAACACAATCCTGATCAAAGATCTCATCTCCACACTACACAATACGTTTGCTCTAAAGTATCTTGGCCCTGTCAGTTACTTTCTCGGTTTTGAAGCTTATAGAGATGCCAGTGGCTTGTATCTTACTCAGGCCAAGTATATCTCTGATCTCCTTCAGAGGACAAACATGGCTACTTCGAATTCCTGTGCCACTCCCATCTCTGCTGGTACGAAGTTGTCTCTTGCAGATGGTGTGCCTTTTTCTGATCCCACTCTATATAGGAGCACCATAGGGGCTCTGCAGTATCTCACCAATACACGCCCTGATGTGTCCTTTATTGTCAACAAGCTGAGCCAGTTTTTGGTGGCTCCTACAGCAGTTCATTGGCAGGCCTGCAAACGGGTTCTCAGGTATTTGAAAGGCACGCCTCATCTTGGCATTCATTTCAGACCAGCTTCTTCTCTTTCCTTGGTGGCCTATGCTGATGCCGATTGGGCCAGTTGTGTTGATGATCGTAGATCAACTAGTGGGAGCTGTGTGTTGCTCGGTGGAAATTTAGTGTCATGGAGCTCCAAAAAGCAAAGAGTTGTTGCTCGTTCTAGCACGGAAGCAGAGTACAGATCAATCGTGAATGTTGCAACTGATCTCTTGTGGCTTCGTTCACTTCTTGGTGAACTTCGGATTCCTGTCTCTCAGAGCTCAGTTCTGTGGTGTGATAATATTGGTGCCAATTCTTTGGCACAAAATCCTGTTTTTCACCAGCGAACTAAGCACATTGATATTGATACCCATTTTATTCGTGAAAAGGTTGAATCGGGTGAGATAGATGTCAGATATGTTCCTACTGAGCATCAGCTCGCTGACATTTTTACGAAGAGTTTCACTCGAGATCGTTTTCTGTTTCTATGTGACAAACTGAAGCTGGTGAATTCACCACCCTTCCGTTTGCGGGGGAATGATAAGCATAAACATTATGCTGGTCTTCACACTCAAGAAATGAAGCAGCCAACGAGTCTCCTGAGTTATCAGAAACATAGCACAATTGCTCTTGAGCATCAACGGTTGTCATCAGCTGATCATGCTGTGATCAGTGATGATAATCTGAGTCATCAAACGTCAGGAATGCTAGGAGTTAAGCTTAGCTAAATATAACAGAATGTGTTAACAGAATTAGTTAGCTTTTCAGTTAGCTGATGTGGCAAAATCAGTTAGAGAAATAACTGATTCAATTCCTGAGTTGTTAGAAATGCTTTTAGCATGAGAATCTGATCTAACATATATAAGTACAGCACCTCTGTAAAAATGAATATCAATGAAAAAGAAATATCTCTCAGACTTCATTAATGGAGCATTCTCTGAGAATCTCTCAATCCTAGTCTCTTAGTATTTTTCACAAACACCTTGTTACTTTTATCAAACACTTTCAGTTTTTACAAAATCCAAGTGTTATGCTTACATAGAACCAATTCACTTCATAACCATCGTGATAATCATTCCCCTCTCCATTTTTATCATCGAGTGGACCAGGACATTCCGGAAGTGGAGGCCCACAAATTCTATTGCCCATAAAGCTGGATTCATTAAAGCTTTGTAATTGAGTACTAGAAGGAATTTTCCCAGTCAATTTGTTCATTGATAAGTTCAATTAACTCAAAAATGATAAATTTGAAAACCTTGTGGGATTTCACTCGAAAGCTGGTTTACTAAAAAATCAATGGATTTGAGTGATCTCATAGCACCAATGCCCTCAGGAATTCTTCCAGTGAAATTATTGTACGACAAATTCAGTGATCGTAATGCTACAAGATCAGTCACTTCAATAGGAATTGCACCTGAGAAATTATTCTCGGAAAGGTCCATACTTAGCAAATTCAGAGTGGTGTTGTATTGAACAGCTTTCCCAGCTTTCATCACAAGCAGTGCATCTTCAACGAACTTCCCAGCTGAATAACTTGCATAAGTTATGTAGTTGAGTGTTAGTTCAGTGTCACCACGGTACTAAAATTATTGATGCATTTTTGTACAGTTCCGGAGAGATTGTTGTGAGCAAGGTCTAAGATCTGTAAGGAAGTTAGACGACAAAGTTCTTTCGGGAAGAGGCCATGAAACTTATTTGAACGAATATTGAGAATCATCATTTTTGCAAACTTTTCTCCGATCCATGTTGGAATATTTCCAACAAACTCATTTTCACCAACATCCAGTGCCACTAAGTTTTCACAATTTTGAAGTGATACTGGAATTGTTCCAGAGAGGTTGATGGAGCAAAGGTTCAATGATTGAAGATAAGCAGTTAAGGTTCCCATAGAATTTGGAAGGCTGCCAGTAAATTTATTATTACTTAAATTTATGACAGACAAATATGAATAGTTCATCTAACAATCAGGTACTTCTCCAGATAAAGAATTGCTTCCAAGGTTAAGAATTTGAAGTTAGTTCCCAAAAAACTGATGAATAGATCCTGAAAAGAATTATTGAAAAGATTGAGTTCGCACAAATTTGAGGATACAAGTGGCAAAGCACCTGAAAAATTACTGAAAATTCTCCGCATATTACTTTCCTTGATATGGTAGATAGAGGTCAAGATAGTGCAAATTTTAGAGATTTCCAATCTGGTAAGGAATCATCCCCTCAAGACGAAGGTTCCTACCATTGCTCCCCTTCAAATGAATTGGGGGATTCTCCCCGATACCTCCATCGCTGCCTCCCCACTTCACCGGCACTGTAACTAAATTTGAAGCTGAGGGTAACTCTTTTGAAACCTCTCATGGACTACCACCTTCCTAGGGCTTTTTAATTGTCCCTCTTCCAAATATAAATCTCGGCCCATGCCCCCCCAACTCGTAATGATAGTTGACAAGCCCTTCACCCAATCCATTATGAATCAATGGGTCAAGGCCCAAAAGACTATCACTTTTAGCTTTAAATATGGGCCAACAAGCCCAACCTCTATCTAAGAATTTGGGCCTTCTTTCACCTCTGTAGAATGAATGCAATTACCTGGCCCAACTTCATTTATCCTATTAACATATCTACCATTCAAAGTCAGGAAATCAAAAAGATGTCCTTATGTGATTTTCAGAAAAATAATGTAAATATCTTATTAAAATAATAAATTTAATAAGATATTTACATTATATATAAAAAGTTTTGTATTGTTTATCATAGTTGAAGTTGTAGTGTAATGGTTTAAGCTCTACACCATCGAATGTAAAAGGATGAAAAATAATTGTCCCAATAGAAATTAAAATTTTATAATTTAAGTCTACCAAAGAAATTAAAATTTTGATTAGTTGAACGAAGTTTAAATTTATCAAACAATTTTTTTTTTTTCCAATAACATTTTGATTTAAAATAATCAATGAAAATTTAACAACCTGTATAGGTTATATATAAATATTGTGCAATTATTAACAAATTGAAACATGTGGTCATATGGTAAATGCATACCACTCACATAACTTAACAAAGGGGACGAAATTCAGTTTTCGTCCCTAAATTAAAAAAATTTCAAAAAAAAAAAATAAAAATTGTTTCATTAGAGACAAATTTAAATTCTCATCCCAATAGACTTGTTGCGACCCTCCAATGGCGGAATAATTTGGGACGAATTATTTTCGTCCCAATAGGTCTCTAGAGACGAATTTTTGCCCTTTTTTTTTTTTTTTTTTTTGATTGTCGTGCACCTCTAATTAACAAAAAGGAAATGTGAATTTTAAAAATATGTAAAAAGGAAATGTGAATGAGAATCTTATCTCGGTAGTGTGAATTTTATAGTGTCTGAATGGTATCCCTTGGTGTATACATATTGCAACGCCTTAATAACTAGTTGGAAAAATAGCCATCAGCTAATTGGAATATAACCTAACTTGCAAAAAATTTCCTTGACAATTATTTCGCATCAAAATTTAAAAGACATTTAATAGCTATAGGACTTACCAAGTCCTTGCAAGATGCAAAACTATAGAAGACTCAAAATGCAACGTTGTAGGCTTGTAGCTGATTTTAGTCATTTTAATTACTAGTACTTCCGTCTTTACCTTGGTGGCTGGTTGGAGACTTCAAAATGAAGTTTCACTACCATGGATCAACCTATGATAATGTAAATATTAATGGTGGGAATTTATATTCAGGACCATGCTTGTAAAGTCTAATCTCGTCAGGTTTCATAGACTCTTGACCTACAATGATGTTAGCTTATCTTTTGAGTATTTTGATATTTAACAAAATACAAAAATTAACCAAAAAAATAAAATAAATTGAGGGGGCTAAGTGGATAGAAATTAGTCTCTCGTACCCACAAATTGAGTTCGTGGGTTATTTTCCCCTTTCTAAATCTCAATTAGTTGCGTGAACATTGGTGTGACTGGTGTCACAATTTGACAAGAGAAATTTGACAATGCTTTCCTTTTCTTTTCAAAATGTCTACAGTCTTTGTTGATTTACCTTGAAAATTGGGACATATGACCCTAGAGAAGGAGAAAAACTTGGGTGCATCCGATGCACCACACTGGAATCTGATGGTGGTGCATCGGATCCACTCAATGAGTGACACGTGTTACACCAATTTTTTTTTTCCTCCACCTCAGTTTTTCTATCCTTCTTCCCTATCTATCATAAGCCTCTCTCTCATTTTCAGACCGTTGTTAAGCGCCGCCGATCGCCGACCGCCGGAGCAAGTGAAGCGACACCACCCACACCGGAATGTTCGTCAGCTTCCGGCCATCATAACCCAAGTGTCCGTTTTCGGATTCGGGCTGTGTGGAGAGAGAAACGAATACAAATCTGAACCGTCGCCGAACCTTCATCATCAGATCTGCGCCAATCCGTCTCGAATTCGACGAAACCGATCGCTCCAACGAACTCGGCGTCGTCAGATCTTCCAGATCCGACTATCGTCGGAGTGAAACGGCGCCGGCGGAAGAGCACCGGTGATGGATCCAGTCTGTGTGCGTGAAAAAATGGGAGAGAGAGAAACTGACAGACTGAAGAAGAAGAGAGAAGATGAGGTGGAGGAAAAATAAAATTGGAGTGACACGTGTCAATCAGTGAGTGGATCCGATGCACCACCATCAGATTCCAGTGTGGTGCATCGGATGCACCCAAGTTTTTCTCCTAGAGAAGACTCCAAGTCAATGATAATGGAAAAAAAGGAAATTATATATCAAGATTTGGGTTTTTTCTAATTAATTTGCTCTCTTTCAAATTATTAAATATCCCAATAATATTATCATATATACTGTATATCTGTACGAACGAACATGACTGACGAGATGATCGAGGTTGACTTGGTTGCTACTTCTCATACTTATATCGTTGAGATTATTGTTTCGAGTCATATCTCCCTCCAAACCCTTAAATTACTAGTATTTATGTAAACAGTAATGCTACACATTCCACCTATAATCCCACCATTTACACCTCAACACATGTGGCAATTGAGGTGTCACTTGGTGAGTGGACAAATATTAATTAGTGAGTGAATACATGGGTAAGAGAGATAAGCATTAATTAATGTGTATCCACTCATTAAGTGACATCTCAGCTGTCACGTGTGTTGGAATAAAAATGGTGGGATTGTAGTTGGGATGTTTATCATTATTATTATGTAAATATGCAATTGTACATATAGCAAATGGACGGGATACTGGGACAGGAATTGCGTGAGAGCATCCACATTGGTGCAAAAAGAAGACCCACTTTGCAAGACCCACTTTGGGTTTCATAAAATTGTTCCACATTGGTTGCAAATGAGACCCAAAAAATAAGACCCAAAAGTGGGGTCCACAAGAGTAGACCCAAATGGAGTTCCACATTTGGAACCCAATTTGGGTCTTGCCCAATGATTGGGGTTGGGTTCCCAACCCTCTCCAATCATTGGGTTGGGCCTTTTTTTTTTTTTTTTTTTTTTTTAAATTTATATATATATAATTTAAATTAAAATTAAAATATATAATTATTAATTTCAAAATATATATATATAATGAAAAAATATATATATTTAATATTTATATTTCAATTATTTAAATTTAAATATATTATTATTAATTTCAATAATTATATACATAATGACAAAATATAAATAAATTTAATTAAATCAACAACAGAACAATTTCGAAATTTTGATATATATATAGACCGGTTCTCGGTTCGGTTCACCGGTTTGAACCCATGAACTAGAAACCTCACCGGAATATCCATTTTTTTTAAAACGAACCGAATTGAACCGGTAAATAGTGAAAAACCGAAGAAAAACCGATTGAACTGGTTCGGTTCGGTTCACTGGTTTTTTGCCCACCCCTAAATTTAATAAATATATATTTAAATTATTATAATTTAAATATATTATTATTAATTTCAATAATAATATATATAATATTTGAAAGAAGAGTAATAATTGTTTGGAAAAAAGTTAAAAAAGTAATGAAACCGAACCGTTGGAACCGACGAAACCGAAATCGAAAGCAGAACTGAACCATCGGAACCGTCGAAAACCGGACCAGAACTGAAACCGAACCGTCGGAACCGTAAAACCCGAACCGTTGGAACCGCTAGACCCAAACCATCGGAATACTAGACCCGAACCGACGGAACCGCTAAAACCGGACCGGACCGGACCGGAACCGAAACTAGAATCGAGGAACCGGAACCGGAACCGAAATCGGAACCGAGGAATAGAAATCGAAACCGGAACCGGAACCGGAACCGGAATCGGAACCGGAACCAAAACCAAAACCGAAACCGAAACCGAAACCGAAACTGAAACCGGAACCGAACCTTCAAAACCGAAACCGGAACCGGAACCGGAACCATAATCGGACCTTTAAAACCGGAATCGGACCTTTAAAACCGGAATTGGAGCCGATTTTGAAGGTTCAAAACCGAAGCCGGATTCAAACCGAAACCGACGCCATATCTAATCGTATACAATATTTTGTTTTAAATATTTATTTTTATTGTTGATGTAATTCGGTTGTGATAATTTTAAATTAATAATTTTTTTTTAAATGAATTATAATTTGTTAAATAATTGTTGATAGTGTTGATATTTAAAATATATTATATAATTTATTTATTAATATATATATATATAATATTTTAAAGAAGAGTAATGATTGTTTGGAAAAAAGTAAAAAAAGTGGATCCATTTTTTTTTTTTAAATTTTGCCCCATTGTGGGGAAAATGGATCCAAAAAAAAAAGACCCAAATGGGAAGACCCATTCTTTGAAAAGAAGATCCATTTTTGATGATGTGGCACAAAGTGGGTCTTGTTTTATCACTCCACCAATGTGGATGCTCTGACAATGGTATAAATATTGGACTTCATTAATTGATAAACTCACATTAATTACTTGGATTTCAAGTTGGTTTTCTCAGAATATTTGTTACGTCAATGTGTACGACATCATAGGCAGTGCAATATAGTCAAGGGAAACAAACATCATCATCGGCAGTGTTTTCATTTTTCTTTCCAAGTTTATTTTG
Organism: Acer campestre; assembly: GCA_954870605.1. Lineage (NCBI taxonomy): Eukaryota > Viridiplantae > Streptophyta > Magnoliopsida > Sapindales > Sapindaceae > Acer > Acer campestre. The sequence goes on along the minus strand of OX940801.1, from coordinate 47,548,036 downwards.
TGTTCGTTTCCGTCAAATCCTTTTTTTTTTTTTTTTTTTTTTTTGAAAAATATAAAATATTAGCTAGGAGCCATTGGTTAACGTTTTCTAGGGTCGTTTATCATTTTCAACTTTCAAAATGGACGGAGAATGTATCCATTGAACATACTCAAAACCGAAAATGTGTGGAAAACTAAAACACATAAATTGGAAAATTTTAAATTTAAGTTTACTCTCACAAAAAAAAAAAATTAATAAAATAAAAAATTATGTTTAGCTTTGATTTTGTTTTACAAATCTTCACTAGCTTTAAAGTATTAATTATAGGATGATTTTATAGAATTTGATATATGTTATTAAGCAATCAAATAATATAATAATATTTCTATAAAGTATTTTTATCGCTCGGACAAAAAATTATTTATAATAATTAAAAAAATGAAGGGTGCACTGCAGATATCGTCACCCATAAAACTAATTTTTATATCAAATTCGTATTAAAATTTGCTATCAATTTGATAACACACTATCAAAATGACCATTAGATTGAGAATCGATTTCAAAATGGCCTTTTTTTGTGAAAAGTGTGACATTAATAACCATTTCATATTTTCATCCAATTCCATCCAATAAATGACATTTTGGTAAATAAGGGAATGTCAATGATTTATTTTAGATGTTTTTTGAAAATCAATTTTTTCAATGAGTGGCATTTTTGTAAATAAGGGGATGACATTAATTTATTTATTTTATATGTTTTTTGAAACGAATAATTGTATTTAGTATATGTAAATATATATCTATATATATATTTATACACACTAAATATAATTATTCATTTTAAAATACAAAAGAAATGGTTTAAATCAATACACGTGTTTCTTGTTTGTTTTTTAGATTTTATAGCATTAATCTTCTCAATATTTATATATATATATATATATTTGAGATATCCTATACATATATACACACACTAAATATAATTATTCGTTTCAAAAAGTAAAAGAAAAAATTGATTTCCAAAAAACATCTTAAATAAATTAATGTCATCCCCTTATTTACCAAAATGTCACTCATTGGATGGAATTGAATGTAATTAGATAGAATTTGATGGAATGGTCATTAGTCTCACACTTTTCGCCAAAAATGGCCATTTTAAATCCAATTCCCAATCTAGTGGCAATTTTGATAGTGTGTCATTAAATTGATGGCCACCGGGATAATTATCCATTAAAATTTTATATTACAAAAAGAGCAAATTACACAAAACCTACTCAAGCTGGTTTGCATTGTGACACAGAGTCAACTTTTCAAAAAAGTGACACTCCAACCCACCCCCCCCCCCCCCCCCCAAACATTAAATTTGATTGTCAAATGAAACCGTTGATCGTCTAAAATAGTAAATAAAAAATCAGATTAAAAAGTAAAAAAAAATAAAAAAAAACTTTTAGATATCCAAGTGAAATGGATATAGGAGATTAAATCATAATGATTTTTTAAGAAACAAATTTTGAAAACATAAGAATATATGTTGTCCATCTCAGAGATAGAAACTGGAGATAAAATTTCTTTAAAGGGAAATTAAATGGAAAAAAAAAGGAACAAAAAAAAAAAACAAAAAAAAAAACAAAACAAAACAAAAACATGAAGATCTAGATCTCCATGGGAGGGGGAGCTCCTCATCGTGAATGGGGGCAGCGAGCCTCCACAGACACCCTTGTTTGTTGCTTGGGGAGGTTTGAGCCTCCCCTCTTCGTATCGACCCTCTTCGTGAATAGATAGTAGTGCACATCTCTTTCCATGTTAGTAGCTGGGGGTTTAAGTCCCACCAAATGTATTTTACAAACATGTGTTGATAGTTTTTTTATTGGTATCGTAAGAATTGATATCTCCGTTATGAGAGTAAATATATGGATCGCACATGTACAGTTTGATCTTAATAGACCCCTCTAACTTGACCGCTCGGTGTTAGAATTTATTATATTAATTCAAAATATATAGAGGAAATAGGCCTAAATAGCACCAAATGCATAGTGGCTTTTAGGATTAGTATTAGATTAATAATTTGAGTTTAAATAGTACCGATGGACGAAAATACCCTCAAAACCTCCATTGACGGAGTACCAATGGAGGTCCTCCATCAAGGAGGTCAAAGACCTCTATTGAAGGTCTATTCGACCTCCAATGGAGGTCGAAGTTGTTCAAACTCCATTGGAGGTCGAAATCGACCTCCATTGAAGTTTGATGAAAAAGATGAATTTTTTTTTTTTTTTTTTTTTTGGAAAAACAGATATTCAATGGAGGTCGATGAAAAAAAAAATGGAAAATTTTGTATTTTGCCAAATAAGTTTCGGAACTTGCAAAAATACCTAATAAATCTTGGAAATTACAAAATAAGTCTCGAAAATACAAAATAAGTCTTGGAAACACGAAAATAAATTTCTGAAAGAAAAAAAAGGCAAGACCCATTTATGTGATTGTGTTTTAAAGGTATTTTTTTATTATATTCACATTTTAGGTGCTATTAAATATATATATATATAGTAATTTTCCAATGAAGACTTTTACAATGCACACTTTAAGCACCTTTTGATGAAATTGTATGGAATATATTAAATCTTGATTTGATTTTTTGTATGGATGGTTAAAACATTGAAATACATTTATGGAACAAAATTAAAAAAAATTCGGGTGCAAGAACTAATTTTTTCCGATTTTTTTGAAGATAAAACATTTAAAAATAAGGAAATATAAGAAAAAATAGTTCTCAAATCCAAAAAATTTCCAAAATTTTACCAAATGTGTATTTTAATTCTCTTATGATGCATATAAAAATCTCATCAAAATACATTTGATTACATGAAATTTCATCAAAATGTGCTTAAAGTGTGCATTGTAAAAGTCCTCATTGAAAAATTACTAATATCTAGGGTTTAATGGTTTTCTAGGGTTTAAGGGCTTTCCTAGTGTTTTAGTGTTTTAGTGTTTTTTTAGAGTTTAGTGGTTTTCTAGGGTTTAGGGGTTTCCTAGGGTTTTAGTGTTTTTCTAGGGTTTAATAATTTTCTAAGGTTGAGGGCTTTCCTAGTGTTTTAGTGTTTTTTTAGAGTTTAATGGTTTCCCAGGGTTTTAGTGTTTTTCTAGGGTTTAGTGCAGTTGGTGTAGCCTTCTTCATTTTACACTTGATAGTCAAGGGTTCAATTCTCACTACAAGCAAAATAAGTATTCTTTTTTATATCTATTTTATTTTATACCCTTTTCCAATTCTTTTCTCAAATTTCCGTCTTCTTCTACAACAAAATAATTCACTTTCTTTTTCCCATCATTGTTAAATATTTGTTAACTACCCTTAATTTGTAAATTATCTATTATTATTTCGAATTTTTTATTTATAATATTTTTAGTTTGATATACCTAACACATCCAATCAATAAACCATAAAATTTCAAATTTTAATTTACTGTATTAAAATAGTTCATCTATTATTATGATTCATTTTATTTCATCATTTATTTTTCTTAATTTTATTATTTTAATTTATTTAGAACCAATAATTAGAAGAATAAAAAATTCAAATACATGTCTAGTAATATTTATTAATCAATTATTTTTGTATAAATTTAAAGTGAATTCATTATAATTTTTCATTGTTCATGTTGTTTTTCTTTATTTTGTTAATAATGTGTTTAATGTAAGATTATTTAATTCATATCGAGTAAGCGTTCTATCTTTTTTATTTTATTTAAAATTCATTATACCATCAAATTATATATATATATTAAAAAAAAAAACTCATTTTATTACAGATTAATTTTTCATTATTTTTTTTTATATAATTGTTATTTTGTTCAAATGCCTCACTTGTTAAAATTTCTGGGTCCGCCACTGAGTTAGCCCTAACTATAGAAAAAGTCATGATCTCAGAATCCATCTAAACCACCTATGGTTTGGAAAAATAGATAACAGGGAAATTTCAATTTCCTGATACTTTGCATCAAAATTCAGGAGGCATTAAAAAGCTAACTACTATTCAAATACATGTCTAGGCAATTTCCTGATACTTTGCATTAAAAGGTTTTGAAACTTTGCATCGTGTTGACAGAGTAGACTTTGAGTAATTGAGTGCTTTCCTGATACTTTGCATCAAAATTCAAGAGGCATTAAAAAGCTATAGCCTATAGGTGCCGGTGTTGACGGAGTAGACTTTTGAGTCTGCTTTCTTTTAACTCCTGTCTCTTTCGCAATAACACAAACCTAACTACTGTCTGTATAAGTATTCAACAATTATTGAAATATATAACCACGATTTTAAAGTGCTTAACAACAGTTGATTAGTAACTAGTTCTCACAACAAAGTTGAGGTCCTGAGCTCGAATCCCTCTTCTAAATAAAAACTACAATTGAATTTTAATCCATTGTAAATATCTGAATATTAAAAAAAAAAAAAAATACTCATTTCCTTGGCAAATTGTACGGTAGATACATCAATCAAATGGTTGAATTTTTAACATCATTTCATCTCATCCATCATGCCAAATCCACTTTTAAAAAGACAAATTGTGTAGATTGCTTATTGAAAGGTCATAACTTTCTATTGAATTGATCAGATCATTGGGGTAGTACATAAGATTATCAGTTATATATATATGCACTATTTGAAAATTATTTGGTTTCATAAATATAATATAATTCTATTTAATAATTCTTTAGTACGGACGGTCTTGAAAAAAATGATTTGTCCAATTCTCCAGGTCAATGAATAAAATTAATTACATTTAAAAATAAAATCAATTATAGTGCTTGACCGTATCATAATTCAATTATCTTGTCTAAAGCTCAGGAGATGTATGAATTACTCTGAGAAAACAAAATGTTTATTCACCATTCAATCTTATTCAATTATTTCATAATCATATCAAATGTCAAATATTTACATGCACCGGCGTCCACACAACTCCAGTCAATTTATTTCATTGCAAGGACTATTAATTGTTTTGTAATGTTGTATAGCTAATTCGGTAACATTACAAAACAATAACAAGACCGTCCAAACTATAGAATTATTATATAGTACTGTATTTAAGAAACCAATTAAATAATTTTCAAGGTAAAGGAAGACAAATACACTTTTTAAAGAGGCAGATAGTTTAGTTTTCCCTAGCCTTCAAATAATCTTATGTACCCACAATGATCTCTGATCAATCAATTTAATAGAAATCTATGAACTTTCAATGCAAACTATATGTACAATTTGTCTTTTTCAGAGTAGATTTATTTTTTTGAATAGTAGTTTATTGAAGAAGCCATGGAAAGAGAAAGAACAAGGAGCACGAGCCAGCCACTGCACCGGAGGCAGGGCAGACAAGGCCAAACCAAAACAGAGCAAATCAGCCCAGGAAAGCAAACAGAAACAAGACTACAAAACCAACAGTCGAAACCCCAACCACACCAGAGAACCAAAAGTGCAGTGGCATCATGGATGAGATGAAGTGATGTTACAAGCAGAAGAAAAAAAATGGAAATGAAAATCTCTTCGTTTATTATAGTACTTAATTATTGGATGATCAAAGTACATAAAACAAAGACAGCATAAAAGATCTAGCAACATTTTCTTACAACTCTCCCAAGTTTGTCTCCAAGGCAATCCAAGAAATGACAATACATGTACCTCCATCTTCTGTTGACAAGCAAAGAACCAATTACACTCCAAAATCCCACAATAAATCCAACTGCAATGCTTACATAGAACAACCAGTCCACTTCATCTTCATTCCCAGTTTCAGATCCAGGTGTTGGAGGAACAATCTCAGTGCAATTCTTCGGAAGTGGAGGTCCACAAAGTTTGTTCCCAGTAAAAGAGGATGCATCTAAACTTTGTAGTTGAGTACTTGAAGGAATTTCGCCGAACAAGTTGTTATTGGATAAGTTCAAGTGACTCAAAAGAGTCAAACTTGAAATGCTCTTTGGGATTTTACCAGAAAGTTGATTTGAAGAGAAATCGATGGACTCTAATGATCCCATAGCACCAACACTCTCGGGAATTTTTCCAGTGAAGAAATTGTGAGATAAATTCAATGTCTGTAAAGCTTCCAGATTTGTCACTTCCGTTGGAATCTCTCCTGAGAAATTGTTGTTGGACAGGTCTATACTTCTTACCAAATTCAGAATTCTGCTGTACTGAACCTCTTTCCCTTTGACCACAAGTGATGCACTTTCAAGATAATACCTCCATGAGTCGGTAGAAATAAAAGAAACACGATACTGTATATAGTTGCCTGAAGAATAGTTAACCTTCGCCATGGCACTGAAGTTATTGAAACATCTTGGTATGGTTCCAGAGAGATTGTTATTAGCAACGTCTAAGATTTGGAGAGAAGCAAGACGACAAAGTTCTGTCGGTAAAGGGCCATGAAAGTTATTTGAGCGAACATTGAGAATCAACATTTTAGAAAAGCTTTCTCCAATCCATGCTGGAACATTTCCAATAAACTCATTTTCACCAATATCTAGTGCTAATAAAGCTGTACAATTTTTGAGTGACACAGGTATTGTTCCGGAAAGGTTGTTTTTTCGAAGATGTAACGATTTAAGGTAACTTAAAGTTCCCATGGAGATTGGAAGTTTACCGGTAAATTTATTGTACCCGAGATTTAGGAATATCAAAACGAACCAATTCATCCAACAATCAGGTATTTCACCACTTAAAAAGTTGTCTCCAAGGTTGAGAAATTGCAAGAACATGTGTTCAGATGTCCCATTACAAATAAAATGAGAAATGGATCCTGATAAATTATTAGAACTCAAGTCAAGGGACCCAAGTCCATCAGCCTCGGTTGAACCTGGAATCTCTCCATAGAATTGGTTATGAGAGAGATTTAAAATTTGAAACCGGGAAAGAGAGTCCCACAACCTTTTAGGAATGGTATCAGTAATTCCAGTACCGGATAAATCCAAGCGAGATAATTGCTTCTGTGAATGAAGCCAAGATGGAAATCGAGGTCCTAAATGACAAGATCTCAAACCTAATGTTTGAAGCTGAAAAGCAGGATGCCAGTTAGGACTCACGTTTAAGATCAATGAGTTCCCAGAAACAATAAAAATGAGCAGGTTTGTAAGATTGGCAAAATGTGTTTCAGAAAGAGTTCCATTCAATTTGTTAAAGGAAACATCTAAATCTACCAAGGATGAAAACTCTCCCAAGTATGTTGGAATTTGACCAAAAAGTTGACAATTACTCATATACAAGTACTGCAGTCCATCTAGATTACATCTTGAGAAAATATCGAAAATTTCAGATGTTTCTTGACTCAATTTGACATCTGACAAAGAGATGAACTTCAGGTTGCAAAGTCTTCCCAATGATCTTGGAATCCTCCATTCAAGTTTATTAAATGAGACGTCAAAATATGCGATAGAAGTCATGTTTACTAGAGAATCTGAAATCATACCTTGCAAGCTATTTTTACCAAGATCAAGGGACTCAAGATGACTAAATGTGTACAACCAGTACGGAATTGAAGAATTAAAATTATTATAACTTAAATAAAGATCTCTAAGAGAAGTCAAATTCTTCAATCCCTCCGGTATCGGACCCTGAAAATTATTAGCACTTGCAGTAAATGAGACTAAATGAGTAAGACTAAAAACCCAACTAAGAATTGAATTGTCAAAGTTGTTGAGGGAAAGATCAAGACTAGCAAGAAGCGAAGTATTTGCAATGGGTAAGGAAGGAAAGTTATGGAGTTTGCAAGCTGCTAATTTCAACACTACTAAAGAAGGGAGTCTATTGATCACCAGCAGCCAGTCAGAGGCACTGCTGAGGTTCACAAAAGTCAAATCAAGGTACTTCAGAGAAGAAAGACCTGATAGCCACCAAACATTATCTACATATAAATCGAAAACCAAATTATAACTAATGTCAAGATGTTGCAGATGAGAGAGGTTTCCAAGTTGGTGAGGAATCATTCCCCCAAATCCAGCAAATCTGAGGTTAAGATATCTTAAGTTCCACATGGAACCAAGAAATCTAGGAATATGTATTCCTCCAAAATCGTTAGCACTCAAGTCAAGGTGAGTCAAATGCTTAAGATCAAGCAAAGAGGGATTTATCTTACCTGCCAACCTTGACCTCAGAAAAGCTTTAGAACCCCGGACAGAAGGATTTGCAAGGCGGAGCTCAAGGACATGCCCCGCGTAGTTGTTGCAGATGACACCATTCCATGTACAACAATCTCCATCACCAGTCCAAGAGGCAAGTCCGTTTGTAGGATCTTTGAGATCTTGCTTAAACTTGAAAAGTGCTTCTCTCTCACTTTTGATGCAACCCACATAAGAGCTGCCACTGCAGAAGCTTATGTTGATGGTTGCTATTGCCAGTAACTCGAAAAAAACAATAGCAATAACACTCATGGTTCTAGGCTTCTAGGTAGAAATTATGGAAGAAAGGAAATGTGCATGAGATAGTTAACATTGTGGTGCTATCTTATAGTGTCATTTTGTGTTGTATCATGTATGTGATGCACGAAATTTCCTTGAAGCTTACTTTGCATCAAGATTCAAAAATATCCCAATTAGGCCCCAGCCGACAGAGAAGCCTCTCAAGTCAATTAAAGATAAAATTAGTAGTTTTGATTTTTCTAACTTCTGCCCCTTTCAGTCTTTCATACATCATCTAAGGAAAATCTAAAACCTAATTGTTCTGACTTTTGTGGCCAATAAAATATACAAATGAATGAGGGACATATCTGCAATTCTAACAAGAATGGGGTTACTTGTTTAAAATCTGCAATAAAAGTAGCCAGATAATTGAAAAAGGGCCCGATTTGTTACACGAAATTTCCTTGATATCTGCAATTCTAACAAGAATGGAGTTGCTTGTTTAAAATCTGATTGATATTGATACACATGTGCTAAGAGATGATTTGCAATGGAATGCATTTTTGAAAAGTATTCAATTGCAGACAAAAAAAAAAAAAAAAAAGCTAGAAACACTTCCATTCTCTGCATGTTACTTTTGTCAGAATTTCTGTGATATTCAATTAGATTATGTCCCACAAAAGTAGATTTTTCTAATTGAATAGTTGAATAGTAGATTTTATTCAACTATTCAAAATAACCTTGGCATAATCCAGAAGTTGAATAGTTGCTAGCTAATTGGAAAATGACCTGATGAGTTGCACGAAATTTCCTTGATAATTATTTCGCATCAAAATTCCTACCAAGAACTGTAGATTATACAAAACTCCAAGTCAATGATGAAAAAAAAAAAGGAAACTATCAAGTCCTTAGTCCAAATAAATCTGGCTGATGTATAGATACCATAGTCCACAGATTAGAGAGATAATTACCAAGTTGGTGAGGGATCATTCTTACAAGTCCATTTCCATAGAGATTAAGGTACCTTATACTCTCCATCAAACCTAAAAATTTAATAACTTGAATTCCTTCAAAACCATTAAAGCTTACAAGTCCAGGTAAATCAAATGCTTAAAATCAAGCAAATAAGGATTTATCTTAACCTTGACCTCTAATGAGCTTCCTTTTCAGCTAAGTAATCGTAAGGATTTCAAAGGCTGAGTTCAATGACATGGCCAGTCGTGTTGTTGCATACAACACCAGTCCATTTACAACAATCTCCATCGCCAATATTCAAAGAGGCAAGCCGATTTGAAGGATTTTCAAAATAATGCCTGAACCTTAAAAGAGCTTACAATGTGAGCATTTTGTGAATCCTGAAAACCCATATTGATGATAAACACAATAAATTGTATTATATATATACTAAAACATCATCATGTATTCAAGATTCAGCTCCTACTAATTAACTTCGAGCTTACAAGTGGGAAAAAAATCACTTTATTATATATATTACTTAATTATTTGATTATCAAAGTACATAAAACAAAGGCAGCATAAAAGATCTAGTAACATTTTCTTACAACACTCCCAAGTTTGTTTCCAAGGCGATCCAGGAAAAGACAATACATGTACCTATGACAATACATCTTCGGTTGACAAGTAAAGAACCTATGACACTCCAAAAGCGCACAATAAATCCAAGTGACATGCTTACATAAAACAACCAGTCCACTTAATCTTCATTACCATTTTCAGAGCCAGGTGTTAGAACCATTTGAGTGCAGTTCTTAAGAAGTGGACGCCCACAAAGTTCGTTGCCGGCAAAAGATGACGCATCGAAACTTTATAGTTGAGTACTTGAAGGAATTTTGCCAATTAAGTTGTTATCGGCTAATGTTCAAAAAAAAAAGTTTTTATCAGCTAAGATCAAGCGACTCAAAAGAGTCAAACTTGAAATGCTCTTCGGGATTTTACCATAAAGTTGATTTGAAGAGAAATCAATGGACTCTAATGATCCTATTGCACCAATACTCCCGGAAATTTTTCTAGAGAAAAATTTGTGAGATAAATTTAGTGTTTGCAAAGCTTCCAGAGTTGTCACTTCCGTTGGAATCTCTCATGAGAAATTGTTGTTGGACATGTCTATGCTTCGAACCAAATTAAGAATGGTGTTGGTAAACCTCTTTCCCTTTGATCACAAGTGATACACTTTCAAGAAGATTTCTCAAAGAATCAGTATAAATAAAAAAGGCTGTATATAGTTGCCTGAAGAATAGTTCATCTTCACTATGGCTAAATTATTTAAACATCTTGGTATGATTCTTGAGAGATTGTTATAAGCAAAGTCTATGTTTTGAAGAGAAGCAAGACAGCAAAATTCCGTTGGGAAAAGGCCATGAAAGTTATTTGAGCGAAGGTTGAGAATCACCTTTTGTACAATTTTTAAGCGGCATGGGTATTGTTCCGGAAAGGTTTTTTTGAAGATGTAACAATTTAAGGTAATTTAAAGTTTCCATGGAGATTGGAAGGTTACCGGTAAATTTATTGTACCCCAGATTGAGGACTATCAAAAACGCCCGATTCATCCAACAATTAGGTAATTCACCGGTTAAAAAGTTGTCTCCAAGGTTGAGAAATTGCATGTACATGGACTCATACATCCCATTACAAAGAAAATGAGAAAGGGATCTTGGCAAACGATTGCCAGAAAGATCAAATCTATTTATATTGGAGGAAATAAATGACAATTTACCCGAAAAATCATTTGAACTCAAGTCAAGGGATAAAAGTAGACCACCCTCAGTTCAATTTGGAATCTCTCCACATATTTGGTTATGAGAGAGATTTAAATATCAAAACTGGGAAAGAGACTCCCAAAACCTTCTACGAATGGTATCTGTAACTCCGGTACTTGATACATCCAAATTAAGTAATTGCTTCTCCAAATGAAGCCAAGATGGAAATCTCAAACCTAATGTTAGAAACTGAAAAGGAGGAAGCCAATTAGGATTGACGTTTAAAATTAGCGTTCCCAAAAATCATAAGTGAATAGGATTGTGAGATTGGCAAAATGAGTTTCAAAAAAAGTTCCATTCAATTTGTTGAAGGAAACATCTAATTCTCCCAAGTACGGTTGAATATGACCAAAAAGTTGACAATTGCTCATATACAAGAACCATGGTCCATCTGGTATACATCTCGAGAAAATATTTAAAACTTCAGATGCCTCTGGACTCAATTTAACATCTAACAAAGAGATTAATTTCAAGTTGCAAAGTCTTCCCGATGATCTTGGAATCCTCCATTCAAGTTTATTAAATGAGACATCAAAGTGAGTCATGGAAGTCATGTTTATTAGAGAATCTGAAATCATACCTTGCAAGCTATTTTTATCTAAATAAAGGAACTCAAGATGACTAAATGTGAACAACCAGAATTGCAGAATTAAAAAATTTTCACCTAAATCGAGCATTGTAAGATAAGTCAAAATTTTAAATTCCTATGGGATCGGACTCTAAATATTATTATAACTTGCACAAAGGGAGACTAATTGAGTAAGACCAGAAACCCAACTAAGAACTGAAGTGTTCAATTGATTGAAGGAAAGATCAAGGGTTGTAAGAAGTGAAAATTTTGCAATGGGTTAAGGGAAGAAAGTTATGGAGTTGGCACTGTGATCTGAGGTTCAGTGAACTCAAATCAAGGAACTCTAGAGAAGAAAGACCAGATATCCACCGAATATTCTCAATAAATAACGGATTCCCACTAAGGTCAAGATGTTGCAGACAAGAGAGGTTTCCAAATTGGTGAGGAATCATTCCCCCAAATCCAGCATAATTGAGACTAAGATATCTTAAGTTCCACATTGAACCAAGAAATCTAGGAATGTGTATTCCTTCAAAATAGTTATGGGGCTCAAGTCCAAGTGAGTGAAATGCATAAGATCAAGCAAAGAGGGATTTATCTTACCTGCCAATTTTGACCTCTCATAAGCTTTAATTGCAGCATTAAATAAAGGAACATCGGATCCTACAAGAATTTACAACACCGGTCCAAGGTTCAGCTCCAGAACATGGCCAGTCAAGTTGTTGCAGACAACACTGGTCCATTTACAACAATCTCATCATCAATCCAAGAGGCAAGCCTGTCTGAAGGATCCTTCAGATCTTCCTTTATCCTTAAAAGTGCGCATGCTTGCCTCTCACTTTCGATGCAACCCAGATAAGTGCATCAATTGCAGAAATTTATGTTGAAAGTTGCTATTGCCAGTAACTCCAGGAAAAGAACTGCTGCAACATTCATAGTTCTAGCTAGAAATTTTGGAAGGAAGGAAATGTGAATGAGAAGGTTATCATGTCATCATGTCATTTTGTTGCTGTATATATTGCAAGTCTCACAATAATGGAGTTGTGTGCCTGGTTAAAATCTGATTGTGATACATTTCCAGTGGAAATATCATAATACTGCAATATCATCAAGGGTCCCAGCTTTTGCAACACCAATCAATCACTAAAGTTATCAAGATTCAAGACAGAATAAATTCACATACAGCCACAGAAATCAAGACAAAATTTACATACAAGCCCCTCAAAGATGAAGGGATGAACATGAAAAGATATCAGAAACGCATAAAAAGTAATGAATAATCAAAAGTAAGGCAGTAATTTGAATTCCTTTTGTTTTCTCTTTGTAATTCTTTTTCCTTTTTCTCATTCCACTCCCTTCAAATGGAAGAGAAACCCATATAACAATTAGTCGGTTCACATCAAGCAAGTTAAACAGCTTCACCAAAGTTAACAAGACTGAGGTCAAAGCAAGATGTTGCGACAATTACTGAACAGAGCTGTAGGAAACCACAAAGTAAACTGAACAGGATATTCAGTTTTGTTTACGAGAAGTGGATGACAACTTGAAAGAGGCAGAGGGCATGGTCTGTTTACAGTAAAAAAAAAAAATTGGGAGAAAATGCACTGAAGAAACTACTAAGATTATAAAAGCTTTATATTGATTTTACAAAATTAACTTTGCATCAAATAATAGAAATTTTGCAAGATTAAAGAATCAACACATTATTTCTGTGCATGACACTAGAAGAGTTGAAAAGGGAACCCTTTTTGCTAATATATCCATGCACCAACTAGAATCATACAGTAGGCATAAAAAAACCTAATGCCTTTTGTCGCTTCATATTTTGCGTTTTTACGTAACACAATAATGATGAATACAATGATATTGGATGAAAACATACGGTTAGGAATCAGCCCCTACAGACAAGGTGATAGAAGATACACAAGGGAACCAATAACGGCGTTTGCCATCTCTGTGGCCAACAGCACAGCCAGAAGTCCAAGAAAGTCGTCTCTCAACTTCATCAACAGTCACGAAACCTTGAGCCTAAGAGAGCCAAAAGTGCAAGGCAATCAGTTAATTGTTCAACCGGTAACATTCCACTTTAAAGAACATAAAAAACAGTAAAAGGTTATTAAAAAACGTAAACACTCCACAAATGAATTTTGAAAAAATGAAAATATAGACGAAAATGGCAGAACCTGAGCCAACTCTAAAATTTGATTATGGTATTTGTTCAACTCAGTAGGAACAGAACGAACAAGCTTTTTCTTTCCAACAGAGATCACTTCAAAACCACTACCCAAAACTTGGAAAAAGTGAACCTCTACATGTTAACAAAACAACCAGTATTCAAGCAACTTTCAGAAAATGCACGAGTATTAGTAAGACATATATCAAAAACAACCTTGATACAATACCTTCAACTTACTTATAGCTCGCAAGCAGTCATCTTCAGAAACAAGCTCACGATCACTTTTTCGTCTCTGACGAAGTAGTTTACAAAGTTCCTGCAGGTTGATCAGTCCTCCGTTGTGGGCTCTTGTTGCCAAGCAAATATCAACAATTTGTATCCAATGTCTAGCCAAGTTACTACATTTCAGAATTAATATCCTATAACATAACCAACATATGCTCTTCAATTATTAGAAACAATGCAACATATCATGTTTCTAAAACTATTGTAAGGACTCATGAGGCAAGCACTATAATCCTTGAAGATGAAACTTACCAAGTTCATAATAGAAGTCTCCAATCCCTAACAGCTCCGCCCAAAAACCCTTATTGGAGGCCAGCGGATCTACTCCCACTTTAGCACACATCTCATGAAACTGTGACCTGAATATGGGATTCTTGCGTATGTCATTCTGCATCAACCCATTTCAATTATCGTCTATCAGCTCAATTTCACATTTGCTAAACAAAAATCACCCAACTTCACACTAAAATCACCACTTCCCATACAAAATATTTTTCAAGCTTGCAAAATCATAAACAACACCACCAGCTAACAAACACTAAAATTTTGTTAATACTGGTATTAGTTCAATGAAATTTATAATAAAAACAAACCAATTTACCGATAAAAACCTATTGAATTTTCAGACTTAAACACTTAAACTTCAAACTTCATTATAGTTACCAGCAATTCACTCGAAAAAAAAATCAGCAAAAACAAGTGAAAAAGCAGATTAACAACAAACCCATTTCCACATATTCAATAATCGAGCTTTAAAAATGAATAACTGGTTCCTCTGTAGTCAACCAACTGGTTCTCGTCACCCACATTGTCTGGAATCGAGGCCTCCTTCCTTGAGGAGTCTCCTCTGTTATGCATTTGCCTTTCATCCCCTGAAGAATGTCTATTGCCACCCAAATCTTGTCCCTTCAAATCAATGCACAAATCGATCCCCTGATTAGTCTTCGTCACCTCAGCCACATGCCCTTCATCTAAGAACCTCTGCTTCCTGAAGCTAGTTGGGCCTTGAAATCTCCCCTTCTTCCAGAATGGCTTCTTTATGGGCTTGTGGACAAACCCTGTCTTGTTCTGAGCTAGATGAGGCCCCAAAAAAAACTGGGTCTAAAAACTTGCCTCTCTTCTGGGTCCTTAGAAATTCACACCCCCCCCCCCCCCCCCCCCCCCCCCCTTCAGGTCCACCAGCTGACGGCCCATAGCTTTTACGCCTTCAGACCCATTTATCATAGTTTCATAACATTTCCCTTTTAAAAAATTCGGGAAGTACCTTGTTTCATAACATTTATCATAGACTCATAACCCGAAGAACTAGAGTCCCCTTCACTGCTTTGTTTATTCCACCCTTTCTTATCAATCCCAATCCTCAGACTGACCTTGCAAACAGGGAACCTTGAAGAACGCTTTACACCAATAGTTTAACGGAACTCCATAAACATCGATCCATTTGAGACTTGACAAACCTTGCGATGAATCCTTCCAGACGGATATAGAAGAGAAACTATCTCTCCAGAAAAAGTCATTCTTAATAAACCCATCTCTATCACAAACTGATTCGAAGATCAACACTGGAAAACTTGATAAGCACTTAGTCAGTTATTGAAATTCAAATTATTCGAGAGTTAGAGGTTCGATTTTGTGAGGAGATCGAGAATAAACATTGCAATTCTGTGAAACATCAGGTAAAGTCTTCAATTTCGCAATTGTTCTTCCTCTCACACTGAGAAACCCAGTTTCATTTTTTTTTTCCCTTCAGAATTTCCAGATGTTACTTGCTTTCTCTGTTTAAATTAATTGTTTTGATATTTATTTTTTTAGATAAGGAAGATTCAATTTAATAGATTCACGTTGAACTTTGATTTTGATTATTGTTACTAAGTATAGCTCAAAACTTCCATTATACTACATTGCCTTTTGATTTTGATACCTATAATTTTTCATTTTTCATTTTCTATGATTAGTTAGTGTAGTAGTAACCATTGATGGACTAGTTTTCAGGGATGCATGGTCTTGGGAGCAAGAGAGTTCCTCTTTTTTCATGATTTTTTTTCCCTTTATTGTTATTTTGTGTTTATGTTTTACATATTTATCTACGCATGTGTTGATTTACTGCTCATCATTTTGATATTCATGGATTTGATCGAAGGGTCATTTTTATTTCTGCTCTGGAATTTAATGCTTAAAAAGTGTTGTGTTCTGGAAATTACCATGACTAAGTGCTTATCAAGTTTTTGTATTTTGGAATTTGAACTAACTTTTACATGAGAAAAAAAAAAGGTTTTGATGTTTTTTGCTGAAAAACCTTCAGAAATTGGAAAAACGACATTCAACTGTTCTGAAAACGTTGTCCCCTAATGCATGGAAGCAAGTTGATGTCTTAAATCAAATTCATGTTTGTTTTTCAAATATCATATTCTTTACATTGTGTCGTATCCTATTGTTCAGCTTTAAACTTCTGCTAATAGTCTTGAGTACAAGGTGGCATATATAACTCTCTCTATAAGTGTCGTAACATGATACATACATACTAACTTTGTTATTGTTTATGTTGTTTCTGCCATCGAATGCATGTATGTGAGGTGCTTCTCTGTTTGAATATACATTTTCACTAGCAACTTTCTTTTTAAACCTTGCCGTTGGCTTGAGGCAAGCCTCTTGGTGTAGTTTTGTGTAAGCCAACTACATCAAGTATGGTGCTTCCTTATTTTTCAGTGTTTCGTGGCTTATACTTATTAAGACATGTATGTCGATGTGAATTGACCATTGGTGCTTATCTTCTAGGCATTAGGTACTTCACATCACATGATCATTTTGCATTTGTGTATTAGAGTATAACTATGTACTTCACCTCAACGGGTGTCGGAGGGGTCTCAATGCATTTCTTAGAAATTGGAGGTCCACAAAGTTGATTGCCAGTGAAACAGGATGCATCAAAGCCTTGCAATTGAATGCTTGAAGGGATTTCTCCTGTCAAGTTGTTGTTGGACAAGTCCAAGTGATTCAAGAACGTCAAACTAGAAATGCTCCGTGGGATTGTACCAGAAAGTTGGTTTGAAGAGAAATCAACAGTCTCTAGTAAGTACATAGACCCAATGTTCTCAGGAATTCTTCCAATAAAAGAATTGAGTGACAAATTCAATGTCTGCAATGCTGTAAGATGTGTTACTTCCATAGGAATCTCTCCAGAGAAATTATTGTTTGACAGGTCTATGCTTCTTACCAAATTAAGAATGGTATTGTAATCAAATGTGTTTCCTTTTGTCACAATCAACACATCCTCGACAAATTGTTCTGTCAAGTTAAGATACTTTCCATGAGTACTGAAATAGGACCGATATTGTATATGATTTCCTAAAGAATAGCTGATCGCCACCATTGCAGTCAAGTTGTTGATACATGTTGGAATGGTTCCAGAGAGATTGTTATCAGCAAGGTCTAAAATACGTAGAGAAGTTAGATGACAAAGATGTGTCGGTAAGAATCATTGAAACTTATTTGAACGAATGTTGAGGATCATCATCCTTGAAAATCTTTCTCCAATCCATGTTGGAACATTTCTGGTAAGCTCATTTTCTGCAACATCAAGTGTTACTAACTCCTTACAATTTTCAAGTGACACGGGTATTGTTCCAGAGAGACCACTTTTACGAAGATGCAATGACTGAAGGGCACTTAAAGTTCCCAGAGAGGTTGGAAATTTACCGGTAAACTTATTGTAACCTAAGTCCTGGACCATTAAGAAATTCCAATTCACCCAACAATCAGGTAACTCTCCAGATAAAAAATTGTTTCTTAGGATGAGAAATTGCATCAGCTTTAACTCACCCATTTTATAACAAAAAAAATGGAATGTAGATCCTAATAATGTATTGTTCGAAAGATCTAAAAAAAGTATATCTGATGAGATAAGAGGCAATGGACCTGATATGAAATTTGAACTCAAGTCAAGTGATCCAAGTTGAAAAGCATTAGTTAAATTTGGAATCTCTCCATGGATTTGGTTGTGAGATAAATTTAAATAAACAAACTGGCAAGAAGATTTCCAAAACCAATTAGGAACAATATCGGAAATTCCTGAGTTAGACATATATTGTAAATTATTTTGTGAATGAAGCTACGATGGAAATTGACGCCCTATATAACAAGATCTGACTCCCAACTCTACTAGTTGAAATGGAGGAATCCACTTGGATTGACATTCAACATTAGTGAGTTTCCAGATAAATCAACACTTGAGAGTCTCGTGAGATTGGCAAAATGAATTTCAGAAACAGTCCCAATTAATTTGTTATAGGAAATATCTAAACGTCTCAAAGATGAAAGTACTCCTAAACAGGATGGAATAGGGCCAGATATAGAGTTTTCAAATCAAGGAAGTTCAGATTTTTAAATTGCAGAAGTCGAGTAAACAAATGACCAAAAATCTGACTACTATGCAACTCCAATGACTCCAATGCATTTAGAAAACATCCTGAGGAAATATTAAAGATTTGGGATACATCTTGTCCAAATTTGACACCAGACAAAGAAATTGACCTCAAGTTACAAAGTCTTCCCAATGAGTTTGGAATTTTCCATTCGAGTCGACTGAACGAGAGATCAAATTCTTCGATAGAAGTCATGTTTACTAGGGCATCTGATATCGTACCTTGCAAACTATTTCAAGCAAGATAAAGGTATTCAAGAGAACTAAATCCATAACCCATAGGTCCTTGGATCGAAACCTAGCTCTGATATAGAGTAGCTTCCGTCAAATTTCTTTTTTTACAAAATTTTCCAAACTTGGGCCGGGTCGGGTTACGATAATCCGAATTCGTGGCCCATAACGTTGACATGAACTCCGTCAACACTGACACCTAAGGTTTTTTTAATGGCTCTTGAATTTTAATGCAAAGTTAGTATTAGGAAATTTCCTACAAATTTCCCTATTAGCTATTTTTTTTTTTTTTTTTTCATTTGAGAATTAGTTTAACTTCGAGCATACAAACAGAAGAAAAAAAATGGAAATGAAAATCTCTTCATTTATTATAGTACATAAAACAAAGACAGCATAAAAGATCTAGCAACATTTTCTTACAACACTCCCAAGTTTGTCTCCAAGGCGATCTAAGAAATGACAATACATGTACCTCCATCTTTTGTTGAAAAGCAAAGAACCAATTACACTCCAAAATCCCACAATAAATCCAACTGCAATGCTTACATAGAACAACCAGTCCACTTCATCTTCATTCCCAGTTTCAGATCTAGGTGTTGGAGGAACAATCTTAGTGCAATTCTTCAGAAGTGGAGGCCCACAAAGTTCGTTCCCAACAAAAGAGGATGCATTGAAACTTTGCATTTGAGTACTTGAAGGAATTTTCCCAATCAAGTTGTTATTGGAAAAATTCAAGAAACTCAAAAATGTCAAATTTGAAATGCTTTGTGGGATTTCACCATCAAACTGATTGGCAGATAGATCAATGGACTCTAGTGCTCTCATGGCGCCAATGCTCGGAGGAATTCTTCCGGTAAAAGAATTGTGAGACAAATTTAATGATTGCAATGCACCAAGACTCGTCACCTCTGTCGGAATCTCTCCTGAGAAATTATTGTGGGAAATATCTATGTATCTTACCAAATTAAGAATGGTGTTATATTCAGCAGCAGTTCCTTTCATCATAAGAGACGCTTCCTCAATATACGTTGTAGATGATAAAATGGAATATCCATATCCATAATCCATATACATTATAGAGTTCTCACCAAAATCTCTCACTGTCCCCATGGCACTGAAATTGCCAATACATCTTGGTATGGGTCCATAGATATTGTTGTCAGACAGGTCTAAGATTTGAAGATACACCAGATAGCAAAGTTCTACAGGTAAAAAACCATGGAACTTATTTGAATGAAGGCTGAGAATCTTCATATTTGAAAATGTTTCTCCGATCCATGTTGGAACATTTCTAACAAACTCATTTCCACCGATATCAAGAGCTTCCAACTGTGTACAGTTTTTAAGTGACATAGGGATCATTCCCGAGAAACGGTTTTTGCCCAGGTGCAATGATAAGAGGTGATGTAAAGTGCCCATCGAAGTTGGAAGACTACCAGTAAATTCATTGTTAGCTAAATTCAATATTAACAACTCTGACCAACTCATCCAACAATTAGGCAATCTTCCTGATAAAGAATTGTTTCTAAGGTTGAGAACTTGCATATACTTTGAATCATTCATCCGTGAACACAAAAAGTGAAAAATGGATCCTGAGAAAGCATTGTTGGAAAGATCAAGTACCTCTACATGGGATGATATAGTTGGTAACGAACCTGACAAGTTATTAGAACTGAAGTCAATGGTACAATATGGAGTAGCTAAAGGTGAAGTTGGGATCTCCCCAAAGATTTGATTGCATGAGAGATTTAAATATGAAAGTTGGGAATGAGATTTCCAAAAATTACCAGGGATGGTATCTGAAATTCCTGTGTTGGATATATCTAGAAATGTTAAACGCTTTTGTGAATGAAGCCACGAAGGAAATTGGCTCCCTAATGTACAAGATCTCAATCCTAACTCTTCAAGTTGAAAAGGAGGCACCCAATCATGATTGAATTTCAGTGTTAGTGAATTTCCAGATATATAAAAAACAAAGAGTCTTGTAAGATTAACAAAGTGAACTTGAGAAAATTCTCCATTCAAGTTGTTACTCGAAAGATCTAGGAATGCCAAAGATGAAATTTCTCCTAAAGATGGTGGAATAGAACCAGAGATGGAGTTGTAACTCAAAGAGAGGAAGTTCAGACTTTTGAATTGCCAAAGTTGATCGGTCAAAGGACCGGAGAGTTGAGTATTCTTTAAATCCAATGACTCTAAATTATCCGAGATACACCCTGACAGAATATTTAAGATTTCAGATATCTCTTGACTCAAACTAACATTGGACAAAATAATTGACCGTAAACTACAAAGTCTTCCAAATGAACTTGGAATTCTCCATTGAAGTAATTTATTGTGTGAGAGGTCAAGTCTTTCGATAGATGTTAGGTTGCTTATAGCACTTGAAACCATACCTGTCAAATTGTTATACTGAAGAGAAAGGAACCTAAGATGACTAAATCTATACAACCAGTCTGGTATTGAAAGATTGAAATTGTTGGAAGATAAATCAAAATGTTCAAGCGATGTCAAGTTTTGAAACCCATCGGGGATTGGACCTTCAAATAAATTACCACATAGATCAATAAAGACTACATTTTTAAGACCAAAAATCCAACTAAGACGAATCAAAGGGATATTAAAATAAAAATAGTTGTGAGAAAGATCAAGTGTGACAAGAGATGATAAATTAGCAATGGGAAGTGGAAGAAAGTATTGCAATTCGCAATATGACAACCTTAATTCTACTAATGAAGGAAGTGAGTTCACTACCGTCAACCAATCAGAGGCATCGGCAAGGTTTGCTTCACTCAAATCAAGGTGTTTCAACGACGAAAGACTAGACAGCCACGACAAATTATCAACATGTAACTGATAATAATTATGACCAAGGTCAAGATGTTGGAGATTAGAGAGATTTCCAAGTTGGTGGGGAATCATTCCCCCAAATCCAACATAAGAGAGATCAAGGTACTTCAAATTTCTCAAAGAACCAAGATATGTAGGAATTTTAATCCCGTCAAAACGATTGCCGCTCAAGTCTAAGTAAATCAATTGCTTAAAATCAAGCAAAGAGGGATTTAACTTACCCATCAATTTTGACCTCTCGAAAGCTTCATATTCGGCATCATATACCAAGGGGGATTGATAAAGACCAGAAGATGTACTGTCACGCATGAGATGAGGATTTCCAAGGTGCAGCTCAAGGACGTGGCTCGTGAAGTTGTGGCAGACAACACCAGCCCAATTGCAACAATCTCCTCCATCACCATTCCAAGAGGCAAGACGGTTGGAGGGATCTTTGAGAT
The DNA here is from genome assembly GCA_954870605.1 of Acer campestre. Lineage (NCBI taxonomy): Eukaryota > Viridiplantae > Streptophyta > Magnoliopsida > Sapindales > Sapindaceae > Acer > Acer campestre. The sequence goes on along the minus strand of OX940801.1, from coordinate 47,525,934 downwards.
CTTTCTTCAACCTTAAAAGTGCCTGTCTCTCACTTTCGATGCAACCCACATGAGTGCTTCCATTGCACAAGCAAATGTTGATGGCTGCCAAGGCAAGCAACTCAAGGAAAAGAAGGGCAACAACATAACTCATAGTAATAAATGGTTTCATCACCTTACACTTTAATTAATTCTACATGTAGAAGGTTACACAGACGATCATATATTTATAGTGTTTTGATGGGATAAATAGTGAACTCTCATGAAAAAAAAAAAAAAATTTAAAAAAAAAGGGTCACAGTCGGGGCAGACCCATGTGCTAGTCAAGGTTCAATTCTCACTGCAAGCAAAATAAGTATTCTTTTTATATCCATTTTATTTTACATATTTTACACTCTTTTCCGATTCCTTTCTCAAATTTCCGCCTTCTTGTACAATAAAATAATTCACTTTCTTTTTCCCGTTATTGTTAAATATTTCTTAACTACCCTTAATTTGTAAATTATCTATTATTATTTATAATTTATAATTTATAATATTTTTAGTTTGACATACTTAACACGTTCAATCAATTAACCTTAAAATCTCAAATTTTTATTTATTGTATTATAATAATTCATCTATTATTATGATTCATTTTATTTTATTATTTATATTTTTCTTAATTTTATTAATTTAATTTATTTAGAATCAATAAATAAACCATCTAAACCACCTAACTATAGAAAAAGTCATGATCTCATAATCCATCTAAACCACCTATCTAGTGGTCCTTTTTTTTTTTTTTTTTCTTTTTTCTTTTTTTGAAATACCTATCTAGTGGTCCCGATGAATTCAGTTTGGAAAAATAGATAATAGGGAAATTATTAGGAAATTTCCTGATACTTTGCATCAAAATTCAGGAGGCATTAAAAAGCTAACTACTATCCATACAAGAATAGTGTTGACGGAAGACTTTGCATTAAAATTTTCTGATACTTTGCATCGTGTTGACGGAGTAGACTTTGATGAGTCTACTTTCCTGATACTTTGCATCAAAATTCAAGAGGCATTAAAAAGCTGTAGGTGTAGGTGTTGACGGAGTAGACTTTTGAGTCTGCTTTCTTTTAACTTCTATCTCTTTCGCAATTACACAGTTACCTAACTAATATCTGTACAAGTATCCAACAATTATTGAAATATATAACCACGATTTTAAAGTGCTTCACAACAGTTGATTAGTAACTACATCTCACAACAAAGTTGAGATCCTCAGCTCGAATCCCTCTTCAAAATAAAATAAAATAAAAACTATAATTGAATTTTAATCCATTGTAAATATCTGAATATTAAAAATTAAAATTAAAAATTACTCATTTCCTTGCCAATGATCAGATTCTTGAGGTACCGGTTACATAACATTATCAGTTATATATATATACACATGATGGTTTTCTAGTCAGGATGTCCTGACTTTATAATTTCAGGACGTCCTACCACAGCTACACATTCATATTGAACCCACCGCCCCACATTAATAAATATTCACATCAAATGTGAATGTGTGGCCGTGGTTAGACGTCCTTAACTTATAATTTCAGGACATCATTACTAAAAAACCACCATATATATATATATATATACACTTTCATTTCAATATTTTTCTGATTGATGGATGATGATTTAAATTTTTGTAGAAGACAAGGGAAAACTAAACTATTTGCTTCTTTAAGAAGAGTATTTGTCTTCCTTTAGCTTGAAAATTATTTGGTTTCATATATACAGTTCTATTTAATAATTCTTTGGCGTGGATGGTCTTGAAAATTATTTGGTTTCATATCTGCAAACTTCCATTGATTTTTTCTGTGATATGCAATTAAATTATTTGGTCCTGAGCTCGAATCCCTCCTCAAAATGAAATAAAATAAAAACTACAATTGAATTTTAATCCATTGTAAATATCTGAATATTAAAAAAAAAAATTACTCATTTCCTTGGCAATTGTACATCAATCAAACGCTTGAATTTTTAACATCATTTCATCTCATCCATCATGCCAAATCCACTTTTAAAAAGACAAATTGTGTAGATTACTTATTGAAAGTTCATAAATTTCTATTGAATTGATCAGATCATTGAGGTAGTACATAAGATTATAAGTTATATATATATATGCACCATTTGAAAATTATTTGGTTTCTTAAATACAGTTCTATTTAATAATTCTTTAGTACGGGCGGTCTTAAAAAAAATAAAATCTAGAACTATTATTTTGTAACGTTACAAAATTCAGCTATAAAATATTATAAAACGAAATGTCTAGTTTTGTAATATTACATTGATTCCGTAACATTATATAACTATGATCGTAAAATTAATTTTCAAGACCACCTTGACATAATGATATACTGTCAAGTGTCAATGGAATACTGATACGATCAATCATTGTGATTGGTTTTATTTTCAAATGTAATTTTCTTCATTGACTTAGAAAATTGGACACTCCATTTTCCTGCTGCCATTAATGAACCGTTGAAAGATATCGATCATAGAAAATATTGATAGAGGTTCTATCTTGAGATAAGGTTATGAATATTTTTTATCGAAGCTGTCATCGATATCAAGACTTTTCAAGATGACATGGCTAGTCGTGTTCTTGCAGACAACACCAGCGCCCCATTGCAGAAGCTAATGTTAATACGCCCCATTGCAGAAGCTAATTTCATTGCAATAAAAGGGAAATTAAGGAAAATAATGTGCATGATGGGAAGCTTATAGTTATAAGCACTGTACTATTTATAGGGTACTCAGATTATCTAATGTAGAAAAATAGAAAATTGATCATTTTGTGAATCCAGAAAATCCAATTTGATGATAAACACAATATATACTAAAACGTCATGTATTCAAGATTCAGCCCTTACTAATTAACTTAGAGCTTACAAATAGGAAGAAAAAAAAATCACATCGATCATTTACTATAGTACTTAATTATTTGATGATCTAGCAACATTTTATTACAACACACCCAAGCTTGTTTCACACATTTTCTAATATCCATAGAGGTTCTATCTTTCAAGGGTTCATTAATGGCAGGAAAATGATTTGTCCAATTCTCCAGGTCAATGAATAAAATTAATTACATTTGAAAATAAAACCAATCACAATGTTTGACCGTATTAGAATTCCATTGACTTGTCTCAAGCTCAGGAGATGTCTGAATTACTCTGAGAAAACAAAATGACAAGTGCGAGTTTATTCACCATTCAACCTTATTAAATCATTTCATAATCATATCAGATGTCAAATATTTACATGCACCAGCGTCCACGCAACTCCAGTCAATTTATTTCATAACAAGGACTATTAGTTGTTTTGTAACGTTGTATAGCTGATTCAGTAACATTACAAAACAATAACAAGACCGTCCAAGCTATAAAATTATTATATAGAACTGTATTTAAGAAACCAACTAAATAATTTTCAAGGTAAAGGAAGACCAATACACTTTTTAAAGAAGCAGATAGTTTAGTTTTCCCTAGCCTTCAAATAATCTTATGTACCCCCAATGATCTCTGATCAATCAATTTAATAGAAATCTATGAACTTTCAATGCAAACTATATGTGCAATTTGTCTTTTTAAGAGTAGATTTATTTTTTTGAATAGTAGTTTAGTGAAGAAACCAGGGAAAGAGAAAGAACAGGGAACACGAGCCAGCCACTGCACCGGAGGCAGGGCAGATAAGGCCAAACCAAAACAGAGCAAATCAGCCCAGGAAAGCAAACAAAAACAAGACTACAAAACCAACAGCCGAAACCCCAACCACACCAGAGTACCAAAAGTGCAGTGGCATCATGGATGAGATGAAGTGATGTTACAAGCAGAAGAAAAAAAATGGAAATGAAAATCTCTTCATTTATTATAGTACTTAATTATTGGATGATCAAAGTACATAAAACAAAAACAGCATAAAAGATCTAGCAACATTTTCTTACAACTCTCCTAAGTTTGTCTCCAAGGCAATCCAAGAAGTGACAATACATGTACCTCCATCTTCTATTGACAAGCAAAGAACCAATTACACTCCAAAATCCCACAATAAATCCAACTGCAATGCTTACATAGAACAACCAATCCACTTCATCTTCATTCCCAGTTTTAGACCCAGGTGTTGGAGGAACAATCTCAACGCAATTCTTCGGAAGTGGAGGCCCACAAAGTTCGTTCCCAGTAAAAGAGGATGCATCGAAACTTTGTAGTTGAGTACTTGAAGGAATTTCGCCGAACAAGTTGTTATCGGATAAGTTCAAGTGATTCAAAAGAGTCAAACTTGAAAAGCTCTTTGGGATTTCGCCAGATAGTTGATTTGAAGAAAAATCAGCAGACTCTAATGATCCCATAGCACCAATACTCTCAGGAATTTTTCCAGTGTAGAAATTGTGAGATAAATTCAGTGTCTGCAAAGCTTCCAGATTTGTCACTTCCATTGGGATCTCTCCTGAGAAACTGTTGTTGGACAGGTCTATACTTCTAACCAAATTCAGAATGGTGCTGAACTGAGACTGTTTCCCTTTGATCACTAGTGATGCACTTTCAAGATAATTTATCCATGAGTCGTCAGAAAGAAAAAAAGCAATATACAGTATATAGTTGCCTGAAGAATAGTTCATCTTCGCCATGGCACTGAAGTTATTGAAACATCTTGGTATGGTTCCTGAGAGATTGTTATTAGCAACGTCTAAGATTTGGAGAGAAGCAAGACGACAAAGTTCTGTCGGTAAAAGGCCATGGAAGTTATTTGAGCGAAGGTTGAGAATCACCATTTCAGAAAAGCTTTCTCCAATCCATGTTGGAACATTTCCAACAAACTCATTTTCACCAATATCTAGTGCTAATAAAGCTGTACAATTTTTGAGTAACACAGGTATTGTTCCGGAAAGGTTGTTTTTTCGAAGACGTAACGATTTAAGGTAACTAAAAGTTCCCATGGAGATTGGAAGGTTACCGGAAAATTTGTTGTTCCCCAGATTTAGGACTATCAAATACCACCAGTTCATCCAACAATCAGGTATTTCACCACTTAAAAAGTTGTCTCCAAGGTTGAGAATTTGCATGGACATGGATTCAGATGTCCCATTACAAATAAAATGAGAAATGGATCCTGACAAATTATTAGAACTCAAGTCAAGGGAAACAAGTCTATCAGCCTCAGTTGAACCTGGAATCTCTCCATAGAATTGGTTATGAGAGAGATTTAAAATCCAAAACCGGGAAAGAGAGTCCCACAACCTTTTAGGAATGGTATCAGTAATTCCCGTACCCGATAAATCCAAGCGATATAATTGCTTCTGTGAATGAAGCCAAGATGGAAATCGAGGTCCTAAATGACAAGATCTCAAACCTAATGTTAGAAGCTGAAAAGCAGGATGCCAGTTAGGACTCACATTTAAGATCAATGAGTTCCCAGAAACAATAAAAGTGAGCAGGTTTGTAAGATTGGCAAAATGTGTTTCAGAAAGAGTTCCATTCAATTTGTTAAAGGAAACATCTAAATCTACCAAGGATGAAAATTCCCCTAAGTATGGAGGAATGTGACCAAAAAGTTGACAATCACTCATATCCAATTGTTGTAGTCCATCTGGATTACATCTTGAGAAAATATCTAAAACTTCCGATATTTCTTGACTCAATTTGACACCTGCCAAAAAGATTGACTTCAAGTTGCAGAGTCTTCCCAATGATCTTGGAATTGTCCATTCAAGTTTATTAAATGAGACATCAAAATATGTGATAGAAGTCATGTTTACTAGAGAATCTGAAATCATACCTTGCAAGCTATTTTTACGAAGATCAAGGGTCTCAAGATGACTAAATGTGTACAACCAGTACGGAATTGAAGAATTAAAATTATTTTCACCTAAATCAAGATCTCTAAGAGAAGTCAAATTCTTAAATCCCTCTGGTATTGAACCCTGAAAATTATTATAACTTGCACTAAGTGAGACTAAATGAGTAAGACTAAAAACCCAACTAAGAATTGAATTGTCAATGTTGTTATCGTAAAGATCAAGGGTAGCAAGAAGCGAAGAATTTGCAATGGGTGAGGGTAGAAAGTTATGGAGTTGGCAACTTGATAATTTCAACACTACTAAAGAAGGGAGCCCATTGATCACCAGCAGCAAGTCAGAGGCTTTGCTGAGGTTCTGATGACTCAAATCAAGGTACTCCAGAGAAGAAAGACCTGATAGCCACCAAACATTCTCAACATATGACTGAAAATAATGGCTTCTAAGGTCAAGGTGTTGCAGATAGGAGAGGTTTCCAAGTTGGTGAGGAATCATTCCCCAAAATCCAGCAAAACTGAGGTTAAGATATCTTAAGTTCCACATGGAACCAAGAAATCTAGGAATATGTCCTTCAAAATCGTTATTGTTCAAGTCAAGGTGAGTCAAATGCGTAAGATCAAGCAAAGAGGGATTTATCTTACCTGCCAATTTTGACCTATGATAAGCTTTAACTGCGGCCAAGGATGTGTAGATTCTCAAAGGATTTCCAAGGTGGAGCTCAAGGACATGGCCAGTCAAGTTGTTGCAGACGACACCATTCCATGTACAACAATCTCCATCACCAGTCCAAGAGGCAAGTCGGTTTGTAGGATCTTTGAGATCTTGCTTAAACTTGAAAAGTGCTTCTCTCTCACTTTTGATGCAACCCACATAAGAGTTGCCACTGCAGAAGCTTATGTTGATGGTTGCTATTGCCAGTAACTCGAGCAAAACAATAGCAATAACACTCATGGTTCTAGGCTTCTAGGTAGAACTTATGGAAGAAAGGAAATGTGCATGAGATAGTTAACATTGTGGTGCTATCTTATAGTGTCATTTTGTGTTGTATCATGTATCTGATGCACGAAATTTCCTTGAAGCTTACTTTGCATCAAGATTCAAAAATATCCCAATTAGGCCCCAGCCGACAGAGAAGACTCTCAAGTCAATTAAAGATAAAATTAGTAGTTTTGATTTTTCTAACTTCTGCCCCTTTCAGTCTTTCAGACGTCATCTAAGAAAAATCTAAAACCTAATTGTTCTGACTTCTGTGGCCAATAAAATATACAAATGAATGAGGGACATATCTGCAATTCTAACAAGAATGGGGTTACTTGTTTAAAATCTACAATAAAAGTAGCCAGAAATTTCCTTGATATCTGCAATTCTAACAAGAATGGAGTTACTTGTTTAAAATCTGATTGATATTGATACACATGTGCTAAGAGATGATTTGCATTGGGAATGCATTTTTGAAAAGTATTCAATTGCAGACAAAAAACAAAAAAAACGAAAAAAAAAAAAAAAGAAAAAAAAAAGCTAGAAACACTTCCATTCTCTGCACAAACTTTCATTGATTGTTACTTGAATCTATCAGAATTTCTGTGATATTCAATTAGATTATGTCCCACAAAAGTAGAGATTTCTAATTGAATAGTTGAATTGTAGATTTTATTCAACTATTCAAAATAATCTTGGCAGAATCCAGAAGTTGAATAGTTGCCAGCTAATTGGAAAATGACCTGATGAGTTGCATAAAATTTCCTTGATAATTATTTCGCATCAAAATTCCTACCAAGACCTGTAGATTATACAAAACTCCAAGTCAATGATGAAAAAAAACAAAGGAAACTATCAAGTCCTTAGTCCAAATAAATCTGGCTGAAGTCTAGATACCATAGTCCATAGATTAGAGAGATAATTACCAAATTGGTAAGGGATCATTCCTACAAGTCCATTTCCATAGAGATTGAGGTACCTTATACTCTCCATCAAACCTAAATATTTAAGAACTTGAATTCCTTCAAAACCATTAAAGCTTACAAGTCCAGGTAAATCAAATGCTTAAAATCAAGCAAATAAGGATTTATCTTAACCTTGACCTCTAATGAGCTTCCTTTTCAGCTAAGTAATCGTAAGGATTTCAAAGGCTGAGTTCAATGACATGGCCAATCGTGTTGTTGCATACAACACCAGTCCATTTACAACAATCTCCATCGCCAATACTCAAAGAGGCAAGCCAATTTGAAGGATTTTCAAAATAATGCCTGAACCTTAAAAGAGCTTACAATGTGATCATTTTGTGAATCCTGAAAACCCAAATTGACGATAAACACAATAAATTGTATTATATATATACTAAAACATCATCATGTATTCAAGATTCAGCTCCTACTAATTAACTTCGAGCTTACAAGTGGGAAAAAATCACTTTATTATATATATATTACTTAATTATTTGATTATCAAAGTACATAAAACAAAGGCAGCATAAAAGATCTAGCAACATTTTCTTACAACACTCCCAAGTTTGTCTCCAAGGCGATCCAGGAAAAGACAATACATGTACCTATGACAATACATCTTCGGTTGACAAGTAAAGAACCTATGACACTCCAAAAGTGCACAATAAATCCAAGTGACATGCTTACATAGAACAACCAGTCCACTTAATCTTCATTACCATTTTCAGAGCCAGGTGTTAGAACAATCTGAGTGCAGTTCTTAAGAAGTGGAGGCCCACAAAGTTTGTTGCCGGTAAAAGAGGATGCATCGAAACTTTATAGTTGAGTACTTGAAGGAATTTTGCCAATCAAGTTGTTATCGGCTAATGTTAAAAAAAAAAAAAAAAGTTTTTGTCAGCTAAGATCAAGCGACTCAAAAGAGTCAAACTTGAAATGCTCTTCGGGATTTTACCATAAAGTTGATTTGAAGAGAAATCAATGGACTCTAATGATCCTATTGCACCAATACTCCCGGGAATTTTTCTAGAGAAAAATTTGTGAGATAAATTCAGTGTCTGCAAGGCTTCAAGAGTTGTCAGTTCCGTTGGAAACTCTCATGAGAAATTGTTGTTGGACATGTCTATACTTCTAACCAAATTAAGAATGGTGTTGTTCAAGCCTCTTTCCCTTTGATCACAAGTGATACACTTTCAAGAAGATTTCTCGAAGAATCAGTATAAATAAAAAAGGCTGTATATAGTTGCCTGAAGAATAGTTCATCTTCACCATGGCTAAATTATTTAAACATCTTGGTATGATTCTTGAGAGATTGTTATAAGCAAAGTCTAAGTTTTGAAGAGAAGCAAGACAGCAAAATTCCGTTGGGAGAAGGCCATGAAAGTTATTTGAGCGAAGGTTGAGAACCACCTTTTGTACAATTTTTAAGCAGCATGGGTATTGTTCTGGAAAAGGTTTTTTTGAAGATGTAACAATTTAAGGTAATTTAAAGTTCCCATGGAGATTGGAAGGTTACCAGTAAATTTATTGTACCCCAGATTGAGGACTATCAAAAACGCCAAATTCATCCAACAATTAGGTAGTTCACCAGTTAAAAAGTTGTCTCCAAGGTTGAGAAATTGCATGTACATGGACTCATACATCCCATTACAAAGAAAATGAGAAAGGGATCTTGGCAAATGATTGCCAGAAAGATCAAATCTATTTATATTGGAGGAAATAAATGACAATTTACCCGAAAAATCATTTGAACTCAAGTCAAGGGATAAAAGTAGACCACCCTCAGTTAAATTTGGAATCTCTCCACATACATGGTTATGAGAGAGATTTAAATATCAAAACTGGGAAAGAGAGTCCCAAAACCTTCTAGGAATGGTATCTGTAATTCGATACATCCAAATTAAGTAATTGCTTCTCCAAATGAAGCCAAGATGGAAATCTCAAACCTAATGTTAGAAACTGAAAAGGAGGAAGCCAAATAGGATTGACGTTTAAAATTAGAGTTCCCAAAAATCGTAAGTGAATAGGTTTGTGAGATTGGCAATCTCGAGAAAATATTTAAAACTTCAGATACCTCTGGACTCAATTTAACATCTAACAAAGAGATTAATTTCAAGTTGCAAAGTCTTCCCGATGATCTTGGAATTCTCCATTCAAGTTTATTAAATGAGACATCAAAGTGAGTCATGGAAGTCATGTTTATTAGAGAATCTGAAATCATACCTTGCAAGCTATTTTTTATCTAAATAAAGGAACTCAAGATGATTAAATGTGAACAACCAGAATTGCAGAATTAAAAAAATTTCACCTAAATCAAGCATTGTAAGATAAGTCAAAATTTTAAATTCCTATGGGATCGGACTCTGAAAATTATTATAACTTGCACAAAGGGAGACTAATTGAATAAGACCAGAAATCATTCCCCCAAATCCAGCATAATTGAGGCCAAGATATCTTAAGTTCCACATGGAACCAAGAAATCTAGGAATGTGTATTCCTTAAAAATCGTTGTGGCTCAAGTCCAAGTGAGTGAAATGCTTAAGATCAAGCAAAGAGGGATTTATCTTACCTGCCAATTTTGACCTCTCATAAGCTTTAATTGCAGCATTGAATAAAGCAACGTCTGATGCATCGCCACTGAAAGAATTTCCAGGGCTCAGCTCCAGAACATGGCCAGTCATGTTGTTGCAAACAACACCAGTCCATTTATAACAATCTCTGTCATCATCATCAATCCAAGAGGAAAGCCTGTCTGAAGGATCCTTCAGATCTTCCTTTATCCTTAAAAGTGCACATGCTTTTGCAATTAGATACATTTCAAGTGGAAATATCATTTGTGTGCCTGGTTAAAATCTGATTGTGATACATTTCAAGTGGAAATATCATAATACTGCAATATGAATAAATTCATATTCATATACAGCCACAAAAATCAATCAAAAGTAAGACCAATTAGATAAATATGCAACACCAATCAATCACTAAAGTTATCAAGACAAAATAAATTCACATACAGCCACAAAAATCAAGACAAAATTTACATATAAGCCCCTCAAATATGAAGGGATGTACATGAAAAGATATCGGAAATGCATAAAAGGTAATGAATACTCAAAAGTAAGACAGTAATTTGAATTCCTTTTGTTTTCTCTTTGTAATTCTTTTTTCCTTTTCTCATTCCACTCCCTCCAAAAGGAAGAGAAAACCATAAAACAATTAGTCAGTTCACATCAAGCAAGCTAAACAGCTTCACCGAAGTTAACAAGACTGGGGTCAAAGCAAGATGTTGCGACAATTACTGAACAGAGCTGTAGGAAACCACAAAGTAAACTGAACAGGATATTCAGTTTTGTTTACCAGAGGTGGATGACAACTTGAAAGAGGCAGAGGGAATTGTTTAAACCTCAACCACACTTTCTGTTATGAGTGATTCCCTAATGGTCTGTTTACAGTAAAAAAAAAATTTGGGAGACAATGCACAGAAGAAACTACTAAGATTATAAAAGCTTTATATTGATTTTACAAAATTAACTTTGTATCAAATAATATAAATTTTGCAAGATTAAAGAATCAATACATTATTTCTGTGCATGACACAGGAAGAGTTGAAAAGGAACCCTTTTTTCTAATATATCCATGCACCAACTAGAATCATACAGGAGGCATAAAAAAATCTAATGCCTTTTTCGCTTCATCTTTTGGGTTTTTACGTAACACAATAATGATGAATACAAAGATATTGGTTGAAAACATACTATTAGGAATCAGCCAATACTGCTGAGGTTATAGAAGATACACAAGGGAACCAATACCGGCGTTTGCCATCTCTGTGGCCATCATCAATCATTGCAAGACCATCCTGCATCAATTAGAATGTTTTCTGAGTTTCATGGATTCAGCTACACATATGTGCAAATAATGTAGGTAAAATGAAAATGGCAATAGCTGAAGAAGCCAGTAATAGCAACAACTTACGTCTAACAAAGTATCAAGGGCGTCAATAGCACGGCCAGATGTCCAAGAAAGTCGTCTCTCAACTTCATCAACAGTCACAAAACCTTGAGCCTAAGAGGTCCAAAAGTGCAAGGCAATCAGTTATTTGTTCAATTGGTAACATTCCACTTTAAAGAACATAAAAAATAGTAAAAGGTTATTAAAAAACGTAAACACTCCGAAAATGAATTTTGAAAAAAAGGAAAATATAGAAGAAAATGGCAGAACCTGAGCCAACTCTAAAATTTGATTATGGTCTTTGTTCAACTCAGTAGGAACAGAACGAACAAGCTTTTTCTTTCCAACAGAGATCACTTCAAAACCACTACCCAATACCTGGAAAAATTGAACCTCTACATGTTAACAAAACAACCAGTATTCAATCAACTTTAAGAAAATGCACTAGTATTAATAAGACATATATCAAAAGCAACCTTGATGCAATACCTTCAATTTACTTATAGCTCGCAAGCAGTCATCTTCAGAAACAAGCTCACGATCACTTTTTCGTCTCTGACGAAGTAGTTTACAAAGTTCCTGCAGGTTGATCAGTCCTCCGTTGTGGGCTCTTGTTGCCAAGCAAATATCAACAATTTGTACCCCTGTCTAGCCAAATTACTACATTTCAGAATTAACATCCTATGACATAGCATCATAACCAACATATGCTCTTCAATAATTAGAAACAATGCAACAAATCAATACAGAATTTTCCAAAGGCTGGCAATATTAATTTACAACATCATGTTTGTAAAACTGTTGTAAGGACTCATGAGACGAGTACTATAATCCTTGAAGATGAAACTTACCAAGTTCATAATAGAAGTCTCCAATCCCTAACAGCTCCGCCCAAAAACCCTTATTGGAGGCCAGCGGATCCACTCCCACTTTAGCACACATCTCATGAAACTGTGACCTGAACGTGGGATTCTTGCGTATGTCATTCTGCATCAACCCATTTCAACTGTCGTCTATCAGCTCAATTTCACATTTGCTAAACAAAAACAGCACAACTTCCCACTAAAATCACCACTTCCCAAACAGCTAACAAACACTAAAATTTTGTTAATACTGGTATTAGTTCAATGCAAATTATATTAAAAACAAACCTATTTACCGATAAAACCTATTGAATTATCAGAAATCCAAGACAAATATCAACAATAAACGAAAAAAAAAAAGAAACTTAAACTTCAAACTTCACTATAATTACCAGCAATTCACTCGAAAAAAACAAAAAAATCAGCAAAAACAAGTGAAAAAGCAGAGATTACCAACAAACCCACTTCCACATATTCAATAATCGAGCCTTAAAAATGATCAATTAATCAAACAAGTGAAGCAAAAATTAAAATAAATAAAAAATTGACCTTGTGTTTGCGAGCAAAGTCTTCGAGCTGGGATCGAAAGGTGGCAAGCTGTTCTTTCATGAGATCGGTTCTCAGTTTGGCTACATTTTCTCCGAGCAACCGATATTGATCCTGCAAAATTATCATGTTAAAAAAAAAATCCAAAACAAAATTAAAAAAATAATAATAATAATTAGTTCGACAATAATGAGATTGATAGATAAAAAAGCATGTAAGTATTCAAATCTAAAAAAAACAAACAAACCCTTGCAGCTGCTGCTGTCTGTAGACCGCCGATTCCTGGTCTTCTTCTCATTCTTCCAAAAAAAAATTTAGAAGATTACGATTTTAATCTGTAATTCTGTTTACAGTTTTAATGTGTTTTTGTTAGTGTGAATTAGTGTTTATGTATAAATATATTTACTTGCTCTAAGATTTCAACAAATCAGAGTGGCGCAGCGGAAGCGTGGTGGGCCCATAACCCACAGGTCCCAGGATCGAAACCTGGCTCTGATATAGAGTGGCTTCCGCCAATATTTTTTTGTCAAAATTTTCCAATCTTGGGCCGGGTCGGGTTACGAGAGTCCGAATTCATGGCCCAAAACGTTTGATATTTTCTATTGGGTCGCTTTAGTACTGGGCCATCTCAGCCCAAAATTAATTAATTTTACGGAGGAGAAAAACAAGTCTCAAACTCACGATTTAATGGTGTAGAGTTAGAGACATACCGCTGAATCAACCTATTCTTTTCTTTATAACGAAGTAAATTTGAGGTTGTAGGTTCGAGTTGTGTCTCAAACCCTAAATTTTTAAAAGAGTTCCTATTTTATCCAATAAAAATACAAAAAAAAATCTAAATATTTTACAATTGAAAAAAAAATTGTCCACTCATAATTATATGAGTAAATACCACACAACACAAAATTCAACCCAAATAATGTTACCAATTGAGATTGCCAAGATTCAATATAGTAGTTTAGGCTATCTATTTTATTGATCATAATTAAAGGGATTCGATCTTTCATCATCTAATTTTTTAGATCGTCAAACATTAATGTAATTTAATACGATAAAACTTATCTATTTCGATTGTTTAGAAGCATTTTAATACACCAAAAAAAAAAAAAAAAAAAAATCTCCAAATTTGCATAATCAATATTTAAGTCCCACTTGAACAAGCATGAGCTAGCTCATTTGAAAATGCATCCTTCAATTGCTGATCACAATCAAATACCAGTTATGTTCTTGCAAAACAAAATAAAACTGTAATTTGTATTGAACTGCTGCTCAAAAAATTGTGTAAAAATATATATATGTATACACGACTAGATTGAGCCAAGCTGCTCTATATTTGAAATCTACAAAAATGGTAAGCAGCTCTATATTGCTTTCAATTTTGTCAATGTGAAGGTTAAAAATATTATAGTGGTTCCTAATTCATATCAGTTGCTAGGTAAATTCTAGTTTTGTATGGAAAAAGATTCGTTCCTACGCCGATCATGTCGATACTCCTGTAGCTTCCTTTGGTATCAAGAATAGAAAAGCGATTGGAATGAAAGTGCAGATGACTTGAATAACAATGCCCGAAAGAAGGTTGTCGAAAGACCCTGATGAGATGTTCAGAACTGAAGCTAACCCTGCACCAACAAACGATCCCACTGTGGAGCCGAAGTTGTTTATTGACATAAATAAGGCAAAGAGTGTTCCTTCGATTCCTGGGGGGCAAAGCTGTCCCGATAAGATCAGGAATGGCATGAGCCTGCAGTTACATCATCAAACAATAGTAAGCACGTGATAAAACATTGGATGAATTGAATTTATGCACGTATATGTATATAAACAGCGAAGATGCACATACTTGAATTGATTGACAGCGTCACTGAGAGCAGATCCATAGAGCACTGTTGCCTTGTCAGATATCCCGTAGGCAACATTCAATCGAGACACGAGAACAATATCTAGGAGACTCAAGATTGATAAACCGATTTGAGTCCACCTGCATAATGTTCGTATATATCAGGAACAATCAATGTAAGCAATTTTATAAATTAGAGAATGTGTTTATCAACAATATGTAACCAAAACAAGTGGTTCTTACATTAGGATTTTCCTTAGCTTTATCTTCTTCAAGTAACGGTTATAAGCATAGGTTCCGAGCATGAGGCCTGCCCATCCGACAACACGTGCAGTTCCCAAAAAGGATGGTTCCAAATTCAAGAATTCGGTCTGGTAGTAGAACATGATAATCGATAGGTTGGGAACAGTTACGTGTGCTAGGAAAAACCATGTCATCGGCCTGACCTTGCCAAGAGCAAAGAAAGAAAAAACATATCATTATTCATTCGTGACCTTCAAATGCTATACGACTGACCAACAATATTGCACGCAAAAGTGTTTAGTAATTACCTCAAAATCGCTGGCTGTCGGAAAGCACCATACAAACTATAAGTGGCAGCCTTCAGAGACCGGAGCCATTGCAGAATTAAGCTATTGCTGTTTTCAGAAGTATGGTATTTACTACTAAAAACGCTTCTCTTTTTTTTCTTCTTCTGGCTCTTCCTTCTTCTTATGATGCTAACATTAGAATTCTTCTCTAACGAAATATCTTCATCGAAAACATTGTTATTCCCATTCACCATATGGGAGCTGCTTGAATTAGAGAACTCATGTGATACATTGCTGCCTACAAGATTCTCTTCGACCAAACCACACGATAATAACTGTATGGTTGGCAGTACGGAGAAAAGAAGAAAAATTGTATGTATCTTCAAGTTGGTTAATGCATATCCTCCTAACAAACTCCCACATATTCCACCGAAAGCCATCGACAACCAGGAAATCGACTGGAGGTCTCCAGCAAATGAGGACCTGATTATGTAAAATGGTAAGTGATAATATCTCAGGTCATATTCTTAGAATAAACATAAGCGGTGGCTAGATCACGACAAACTATAACAAAACATAAAAACATCTGCACTATTAGGCACTTACCGCTCAGATCTTACTGCCTCAGCAATCATTGCATCGACAACAACATCTGCCATAGCCGAGCCCAGGTTTTGTGCCGTCAATAAGATTATTAGGTGCCATGTGGAACTCCTCATGTACGCATTTAGGCCTAGAATTAGCCATGGCACGAGAGAGAGCACAGTTGCAATTTGTATGTATGGGATTCTCTTCCTTCCTTTGATCGGAATACAGTCCGACAAAATTCTGCATGTGAAATGTAACACAAGTTCATATTATATGACAGTTCAATTTTATACAAAATCACAATTTTATTTCTAAATGATTTATTACAAAGGCCAAGAAGCCCATACGAAATTCATACCCATATAACGGTTTGATGCTCCATGGAAAAAATGCTATCGAACTCACAAATTGAGAGGCTGAGGGTGACAACTTAAGCAAATCTTTCAGCTGGTACGAAACCGCTGTCCATACAAACGATCTGAAACCCTACATTCACATATCCATGGCAAAAGAAAATAAGCGAAACTTGAACACAAGAGCCGAAAATAAACAAAATGTGATATAAAAAAGCAATAGTATCATAACCATTTTTGTACAATACTGTTCAGTATAATAACTATATAAGATCAGCTTCAAAAAAAATGAAACATCCTCCTAACAATGTTGTAGAAAAATTCATCATCGTCGAGGTCTATAATCCTATGAATCAGACAAGTAACTATATTCTCCATCACCTAAATTATTCCCACAAATCCAAGGACTATACTCTCCAATATCAGCTAAGATCAGACCGAAAAATCGCCATAATTCGCCAACTCAGATGCAAAACACTATCATTACTGTATATAAAACTAAAACAATATGTGAATCCATTTCTAAGTACATCTCCGTTTCGGAGAGCGAAAATGGTGTATAATTCTCACATTCATAACTCAAAAACCTGAATCCCAACAAATTACTCTCTTGAATTTCTAATTTCCTACAATGGCATCAAAACTAAGATAACTAATCTTTCAAATCAATCAAACCATTGCAAAAATCACCCAAGAACATCAACAACAGCAGCAAAAAATCAATAAATCTCAACAACCCAGATAAGAAAATCAATAAAATATGTCACTATAAGATCAAATTCCTCAAAAGATCATCACTTTTAAACAACAGTTTCACGTTCATCGAAAACAAAGAAATCATAAGCAAAAACAAAATACAAAATTTGGTTGACATTTTTTACCTGGGTGAAGTAAATCAAGCAAATGAGCCAGAGAAATGAGAACCCAAATGCTTTCTTCAACCGTCTTAACCATTGAATCATCTTTTTTAACTTTCTAAAAAAGAAAACAAAAACAAGAAAACAAAACAAAACAGAACAGAACAGAACTTCGAAGCTTGTTATGTCTCTGTGCTTCAGGTTCTCAACGGTTTCTTTTGTGGACGTTTCTTACCCCCTGTTTGTTTCGAACAAGAAGTTTGGTCACCTTCAAAGAGATTGAGGGCTATTTCGTCATTTCAAAGGTTTTATGTTTAGCACCTGCGAACACGTCCTGCGATCCTATCATCACCCGCCAACTCAGCACTATTGCCCACATAATTCGTTTTTTTTTTTCTTTTTTCTTTTTTCTTTTTTGACTTTGACTTATGTCGTTTTTTTTTAGATTAGATGCATGGATTTGGTATTTTATTTATGTGGGCGGTGGGCCACATAATTCGGATATTTGTAATGGATTTGATTTCTATATATACTTTTGTCTTTCATATTTGAAAATTAAAAAGAGGATCTGTAAATTATTTTTACAATTATATATATCTATAAAAAAAAAAAATTACAATGAAAAATTATAATTAACCAATAAGCTGATGGGTGGCTCTATTGCGACCTTCAAAATATCTCTCTTACACTCATTTTTCTTCCTATACTCATATTAAAAAAATAAAATTATTAATTTTAATACCTAACACCTTTAAAATAACAAAACTATCATTTTAAGTATTTTTTTAAAATTTTAAACATATATATATTTTCTCATTACACTCATTTCTCTTCATTTGCTTTCACTTGAACGTACAATTTCTTTTTTTTAAAAAAAAAACAAAAATAAAAACAAAAACAAAAACTACGTACAACCTCTCTATTTCCTTTAACAAATATTATAGAGTTTAAACAGATTAAAATATATCATATTCAAATAAAACTCTACAACTAAGATTTTACTTGGGCAAAAATAGAATACAAATTTAAATAAAACTAATTTTTGTTCAACAATAATAAAAATGAAAGTAAACATACCTGAATGCATTTGAAATCAATGGAATCAATTATTTGTTCATCCATTCCTTGACTATATGTGGAAAAAAATAATTATATTTCCTGATTAATATTGGATTTGATTAAGTATATATTATTAGGGTTTATTTTGTTTGGGTGTTCAGCTTTTGGGGGTAGGAAATAAATTTAATTTCCAATTATAAAGTCATATATTTTAAGTAATTAAATGTAAGGATATTTTAGAAATAAAAAAAAATTCATTAAAACATGAGTATAGGAAGATATTTTGTGGGTGGCAATAGAGCTACCCTAAGCTAATGTTCCATGTTCAATAAATAAATAAAATAGCTCTATTGGAAATAAAATAAATTTATAAAAAAAGTTTGCATTTTTTATTATAAGATTGATTACATCACTTATATTTTGAAAATAAATAAATAAATAAATAAATTCCT